>DWQL01001277.1:0-11821 GCA_018231265.1 Noctuana haematospila | reverse complement strand
TCTTCGAGCGAACTGTACAAGATCTACTACCTTGGTTCGCTATTGGATTATTTCTGTGTCTTATACAACTCTTAGTGTAGCTCAATGGAATGAAAGTAACAATACAACAGGTATCATTGATAAAATTTGGTTGCACCAAAACATCCGCTTGTCATAATGATCAAGTTACTGAATAATTTAAATTGTAACAATGTTAAAATATTTTTTGTGCCTAATAGTTACTATCAGCAAAATGTTTCGAGTTTCTAGGAAATATATACACATCTATACTAATTATAAAGCTGAAGAGTTTGTTTGTTTGTTTGAACGCGCTAATCTCAGGAACTACTGGACCGATTAAAAAAAATATTTCTGTACCTATATGATAGCTACGTTAAGGAGGAAGGTTATAGGCTATCAAGCATTACGTTACTATTCTTAACGCGGGTGAAACCGCGTGGCACAGCCAGTGTAATATTATATTGTAATAGAATGGCCTAAATGTGTTTTTTATACGTCCAACGCCGTAATATAAAAAATGTTAGTATTATTGCGATAATGCTTACGTCTTAGCAATCAACTCTAAAGGTTTAAGTACTTGTCAATCTGCACAAATCTAAGCAATGCTTGAGTAGGCACTTGTCAGGCCCTTCGCACGTGAAATTTACGCTGTTGCTAAGCTTTCGAGAAAAAAAGCGAAATCGGTCAAATTGAATTCCCTACTTGAAACTTTAATTTACGAGGCTCTTGATTCACAGCGGGGTTGTCCACTGTTGTTGTGAATGTCGACTTTTGTTTCCGTTTATTTCTTTTTGAGGAGGTTCTACGTTCGGCAGTATTGTTTTTGTTCACATTCTTTGTGTTCAGGATTTCCAGATCATTATCATCAATTCATCACTGTCCTATCCCACTGATGGATGCGGAACTCGCCTCCAGTATGAGAAATATTTAGGTCATAGTCCACCAGGCTGGCCAAAGGCCTGGTAACATAGTGGTATGCCAGATCAAATTTATGTTTGACTAAGGAGCATAAAATCCGTAACACAAAATTTGACTGGCTGATCTAAACTTTTAATATTACACCTACGTGTCTTGTTGTGCCATTATCTTACTTATATATGTATCTAAATTATTTCAGCTTTACAAAACAAAACATTATTGCAAAAATTTAATCTAATCGTATCGAACCCCGATTCCGACACGTGGGTCCATTGGAAAACGCAAGGTTCAACCATGAGAGCATTGTTTATGAATTGAATTGTATAAACATCCTCTGTTGTACGATACGGGCCCTTAAGTTGCCTCGCTGGCTAACACATAGTCAGGTTGGTACAGCAAAAAGTGCTAGCAAGTATTATTTAAGAATCCTTGAAAATAATTCTAGATTAGAATTTCTTAATAACTTAAGCTTAAGAGAGAGTTCCGTACGTTTTACTGGCTTTCATAAAGTACAAGGTTCGCATCTCAATTCGTTTAGAATTTTTAATATGAGATTTGGATTGAAAAGTATTTTAGGCTTAACTTTTTTTCGCATAAGAAAAAATAATAGTAGGTAATAATTGTAACTGTATTAATCACAATAAAAATTAATGCAATTAAACAATGCAATTAGTAACATTACTAACTCAGGGTTGTATGAAAAAATATTACTAAAAACATACGAAAAAAATATCCCTTTTCGAAAATGTTGCGCACGAATAATAAATATTATGCTAAATCGTCAAATTCTATGTGAATTTAGATATTCAACAATTTTTCATAAAACTCTTTAAATTTCGACAGGGAACCCTAAAAATAAACGTTTCGCACTTTCGTTACGCGCAGGAGTCGCGTCGGCTAAGTGCTTCGAAGTATTGGTTTTAAGGCGGCTCAGGGCGGGCGTTCCCTCACAATGCCAAGTGACGTACTAGCATAAGGTTCGAGTTCAGAGACCTTATTTGACTTCAGTTCACTCAGTTGTTTTAATTGAAGTGACTCGAGTTCAGTTTCAACAACTGAAAGAATTACAAATCAATTAAAAATAATGTTTTAATTCATTTGTAATTTTAATTTTCTAATTTCAAAATGTGAATTGAAAAATTAAAATCGAATATCAAAAAATATTACCTAACTCAGTATCATAGTAAAAAGTATGTTTGTCAAATAAGATTTCTGAACTTGATCCAGGCATAAAGTATTTTTTCAAAAGTGGATTGCGGCTAGAAATATTTCAGCTGGTAAGTTTTTTAATTTTTTTTTAAGAATAACAAGGTGTGTAAAGACTATCACATTTTTAGTTAGGCCAAAACTTGGTTCGTACCTACGTAAAATTTATTGTAACTGAACTTTTTAAATTCTAGTAAACAGGCAGAGAGTCTGCCTGGTGGTCAGTGGTCACCGTCGCCTATAAATATGAGCAACACTCCGGGGTTCACTAACAGGGATTCACCGCAATGCACTAGCTTTTAGGGGGAGCTCTTTTAGAGCCTTTTTCGAAGAGCCCCATATTATACTTTAATATTATCTAACATTCATCGAGTGTATACAAATACCTTACGATGAATAAAAAAATTTAAATTTTGAATTTTTATAACATTAACGGTTTTTTCTTTCGCTTATTCAATTTAATCTCACTTCATTCAATTATAATTTTTTTAGTTTTAGTAAGTTTTACTAGATATTAGATATGTCTTCTTGCTTCTGACTTCTATCACCACAATGGTCAGTACCATTTGCCTTGAAAGAGATCCATTGTGTATCTTTGTAGATCAATTTCATCTTTGATCAAATGGAGGCAACGGCATACCAAAGATCTTTTTTTAATAAAACGTGAAAAAAACTAACGATTTCGTTCGAAACGTTCGATTCCCAGCGGGGCAGACATTTAAATGATTTTATATTTCTGATCCCGGTTTGAGTGTTTGTGTAATTGTCTTTGTTGTGTCCATGGCACCTACGACACAGGGAATCCTAGTCGGGCTGTAAGTGTAAAGCGTTCGCGTTAATGCAGGTACACAATCCGCGGATAGTCATTAATCCGACCAAGAAGCAAATAATTTATTTTATAGAACATTTACCATCGAGGATATTATCATGGAATCCTATAAACGGCTTCAATTATATTATCTCTAAAGTACCAGGAGAGCATAATCGCATAGCGTCCACCTGTGACCGACATAACGGCTTCTTGGTAGCGATAAGCGAGCTCCGGTGTCAGCGCTAGTCGGGTTGCAGTGGAATGTTTATGGTGATATCAACCGTCGACAACTTACGAGAAGTAATTCGTTTAAGAGCTTTATTTGTGACAATTAAAGTTTGTGTTCGTTAGCAGATCGCTTCATTAGTTTTGAAGGTTCAATAACTTATAAAATAATAGGTGACCTACATGAAATTAAAACTGTTACCTTTTTAGCAAATTCCGATTAAAAAATAGTCTTATATTTATCATAGTTCCTAATACCTTGACCAACATTATGATGTTATCAACTTTTGGACATATTTGTAGTAGATCGGACTATCCGAATTGGAATTGGATTGGATTGAAATTGGATATCAAGTTTTTTAACATTTTTCATAAATCTTAAAAGAGCTGTCCTGATAATATCAAACTGTTTCTATTTTCCAGAACATGGAGCTTAAGCTACAACTGCACATCATAGTAACAAAGTAGCAACATCGGTTTGCAACTCATTCACAAAAGGTTAGCAACACTTTTTTTATCACTAGGTGGGCCCGGGTAGGAGTCCAGTAGATGACTTTGACAAGGTTAACGTAGAAAATAGGTACTCAGGTGGTTGAGACATTATCTCGACTAAGGAAAAATCGACAGGATTTGGGTTTGGATTTGGAAAGTAGAGCATCTTTACAGAGGCCTAATAAGAAATTATTGCAGCTTACGGATGTTTGCATCCAACCCAGATATGTTATTGCTTCACAGAATTGAGATTGTCGCTTTATATTTGACGTGCCAGCGTTACTAGACCTGAAACGATCTATTATACCATTACACATTGCTTTATGATATTAATGGGCGTGGCATTAATAGTACCTTCCCGAGTCTGCCACACATAAGTATAAGAATTAGACATGAGTGTTAATTAGTCCTATCTTCGTCATGAATTCAAGACCCGAATTGAATTTGTAAACTCTATTCCGAAAAGCAATTCTATTGGAATATTAATATAATTATCTTACTCTATAGAAACTTCTCTAAAATAAGTATCCACGTTCAGTCTACGCATGCGTTTATAATTACAGGAACTAAGCTCAATACTATCTGTTTTTCTATCTATATTTCAGGCAATATAGCTGCTGGCGGAAGCGTCAAGTGAATCTACAATGGTCTCCAAAGTAGTGAACGTAATTTATCGTGAGTTGATACAGATATTATGCTCATTACTTTGGATATCTTGTAAGAAAAAACTTCGAGAAACTCTAAAAAGAAGAAACAAGATTAACACAGCAGCGGACAGAACACAAAGAAAAGAAGAACAATTGCAAGGTGCAGAAGAACATGCAGATGGCAGATGGCAAGAATACGGAAATCGGTAAGTAGGTATGTTATTGCGGCTGTACAGATCTATTATACTGCAGCCTGCATCACACGAATCGGTACAATTCACATGTGGTGTAATTTAATGTTTAAAAGCAATGTTTAATCGGTTTAAAGTTTATCACCTTAGTATCTTCTCTATAAAACAGCGCTTAGCAAAGAAACTACTAGATCACACACAAACACTCGCTTTATTAAATTCATTTTAATGTATTTGTAATGTATATTGTATGTAAATTTAATGATTCTGCTCTAGATCCTTCTCCACACGAACTTTGACTATGATAAATCTTAGAGTCCGTGTCCCGTAAGGTGCTTAAAAAGGGATTCAAAGTATTCTCTTCACATATTATTATATAGATTTTATCTAATAATAAAAAAAAACTTACCAATAATCCCACAAGTAGAACTAAGGCGATGACACCTATTGTACTAACAGCAATGGCAACGGCAGCACCGGATCCCGCCTCGTCTGTCAGAACTCGCGACGAGGACTCCGTTGTCACCTCAGAGTAACTGGTAAAGTCCTCTAACGTTACTCTATCATCAGTTGTAGTCTCTGTCTCGTCCTTACTCGTTGTTACTTCTACAATCTTTGCAATCGTTTCTGTGGTTATTTCTCTATCAGGCTCAGTAGGTACAGTAGTTATTTTAGTTGTAAATTCATTTGTAGATGTCGTCTCTGGTGGCGTGGCTAGCTCAGTGATCGGTGGCGGTGTTATTTTAGGAGCTTGTGTTGTAGGTTGTATGATCTCATTACTGCCACTGTTCTCCTCAGAGTTTATTTCCGTTTCATGATTATTAGTTGGAGGTGCATCGGTTTCAGTGGAGGCTGTTGTTGTGATAGTTGATTCTTGTTCTTCAGAATACTTTATTGTCTCAGTAGTATCCGTTTTTAATGTAGCAGATGTTGTTGTTTCTTTCATCGTGGTGATTTCTAATGTCGTTGATTCTTTGACTTCTTCCATGGTCGTAAGTATACTAGGTACAGTGCCTAAACTCTCAACAGTAGTGTAAACTGTAGACATAGTAAGAGCATTAGCTTCTTGAGACTTTTGAGTTTTACTTTCAATAATATGTGAAGATACTTCTGTTACCTCAGTTGTATCCGGTATAAATGTTGTAGCTTCTTCGATAGTATCAGTTGTTGTTATATATTGTGGCCTGTAAGTTGTTATTGGAGCATCACTGATACTTTCTGCTTTTGTTCTAGTTGGCAAAACCGAATGCCAAATAGTAGTAGGTTCTGTTTCTGTGCTTTCAGTTGTTTCTTCAGTCGGAACGTATGAGAATCGGATAGTAGTAATCTCGTAATCCGTAGTTGTTGGTATGGGGAGAACTTTTTTTGTGGCTGTCTCGTTTTGCTCTTCGGAATTTGCAACAGTCTCGTCTCTAGGTGTTGTTAAACCCGCAGGCAATTTTGTGATCGATTCGAAACCAGTTGACTTAGTCGCATCAACTGGAGGAATTGTTTCCACTTCTCTTAATTCTTCTGTAGTCGTTTCATCGAGTATCGCCGTCGCGGGTATCCAAGATGGCTTGTGTTCCTCAAGATTAAGTTTTGCCTCTGTGACCGTATTAGATTCCGTAGCTTCAGATGAACTAATTTTCACCGCTTCAGTGGTGCTAGGAGGTTGGACACTGCTCTGTATAGATATATTACTTTCAGCAGGTTGTGTTTCAGACTTGAATTCAGTAGATTTAAATGGAGATACTTCATTTGAATTTGTTGAAGTTGTAACGAACAGAGGTTTCCAGAGTAAATTATTTTGTTCGGCGATCGAAATGTTTTTCGGTAAAATCTCATTATTAATAGTTCCAAGCGTTGTCGTCGTTGTGAAGCTCGTAACTGGTTCTTTTTTGTCTGAAAAAGGCAAAGTTTGAGCTTAGATGAATATTACCTAAACTAACTAAAATACAAATCTTTGAAACGAAAACAATTTAGAAAGAAAAAAACTGAATAAAATTGTAAACAAATAACATACCTACAACTTCTCCGACTTTCTGCAGTTCATTCTCATCGACACTCTTTAGTGTCTCTGTAGAGTTCACTACTGGGCTCGCCAACGACGGCGGGCTACGAAGACTTGCTAGCGCCCAAGCAGTCAGGGTAGGTGGAATTTCCATCTCGCTTACCCCAGCCGATACTTCAGATGAAGTAACAGTAGACGTTGAAAACTTTGTAGAACCTCTCTTCCACAGCGTTGGGATCGTGTTATCAGAAATGGAAGGAGAATGTACAACTTTCTTAAGTCCACCGTTGTCACTTTGAAGCACAGGATCAATATCTGAAGGCAATGTTGTTAAAACTGTTCTTGTTGGCGGTCTTGTTCTCGTTGTAGATAAAATTTTATCTTTGATATTAAAATGTTCCGAGTATATAGTTGTAGGATATGTCGAACGAATATACGTTCCGCGAGTGATATTTTTTTTAGGTGCCATCCAGATTGGTTTGATTTTGGGTGTTGTATGATGGAACCTTCGGGTCATTGGTCGAAGACCCTGATGGATAGATACTTGGTCTGCTCGAACAGTTACACTATTAGGTGAATCTTTGGCTCCGGCGAAATTAAGTCGCTTCGAATAATTTCTACTTCTGCTGAAACTGCTAGAGAAAATCTTGGTTTGTCCGCTTTCAGTGGAAGATATAATATTTTGTGTTGAATAAGGTATAGGACTAATAGAATTATATAGCGATGGTAGTAAAGTAACTGGTAAAATATGAGTAGGAACAGTGGAGTACGCTTCAGCAATTGGATCTGGATACGTAGGTTTCGTAGTTATTTCTACAATTGTTGGCTCTGTTGCCTTTAGGGATAACTGTTCATCTTTAACTGTGGTATCTGACTTTTCTGAAGGCAGAGTATCGTTGTCACAGTCATCTTCGTTGTTATGGCTTATATTATATGTTTCGGTGGATAAAACTGACATCTCGTAATAAATACTTGTACCGTGTACATCAGATAGCTCCGTATTGGAAGTCCCTGCCTTGTCATTATCTACTAATCGAATCTCTTTGGTATTTTTTATAATCACTGTTGATTTGTTATTCGGTGTACCACTACTCAATCTTTCTAAGTCTATATTTTCTTTAACTATCTTGTGTGTGTTAGTATTATTCGGTGGTTGTGATTTATTTTTAATAGTCTCTAAGTTATTTAATATACTGGATGATATTTCTTGAAACTTCTTATCGAAAAAATCATTTTTAGGTGTAGTTAGTTCACTTTCAAAATCAAAGAAACTGTCCGATTTATATGGTTCATCCTTAGAATTGTAAAAATCTTTTGGGTAGAAACTAGAAAAACGTTCAAACGAGGGAGTGCTATAATCCTGATTTGTTTTTTTGTCCGACCCACGTTTATTGCTTTTAATTGTCATATCTTCACTATCAAAATTAGGTATAGTAAAAAAATCATCAAATGATGTGTACTTATCATACGAGTTTCTCTCGTCTTCTTCATCTTCTTCTTCTTCGCTTTCAAATTTTGTTCTTTTATAAATCGAGGCAGCAGTACTAGATCCTACAGTCGGCATTTTAGTTTTCTTGTACGTTCTCATGCTATCTATGATTTGTGCTGGTTTTTTCACTTCCGGCGTTGGAGTTACTATTATAACATTTGATGGTTCAGTATATAATGTTACTCTTCTCAACAAGCTTTCAGTGGTTGACTTCGCTTGAGGATTAAATCTAACTCTTCCTCTGTCTTTATATTTAGCATTTTTCTCTGTGTGTTCTTCTGAAGCTGAATCTTTAGGACGTAGTTCATTGAGAGCTACATCTGGTATTTTCGGACTACCCCTGTCGGCCCAAGTGTCGTTACTTCTAGCAAACCTTGAATTTCTTTCATCTTTTATTGTCGTTGAAGTAGTTTCAAGTGGTAAAGCATTACCACTTACTGAAGAGCCTATTAATAGTAGTAAGGGTACTACTAGTGCTGCACCTGAAATATTTAAATTAATTTTGTAGATAATTTTTATAACAATTTTAATTAAATGATTTCATGAGAACTGTAATTTATGTACAACTCTACAACTCTAACTGCATCTATACCTAACAACATAGATTGTTTTGGCTTTATTCACTCATCTCTGACTATGTATGACAGGGGTCATGAAATGTTATTCCGACGCGAAAAAATAACTTATAGTAAAACTATTTCCGTCAAACATATTTTTCTTAAAAAAAAATTTTTCTTTTTTTCAAACAGAAATTGTTTCACACTCTTGTGGCAGTAGTCATAAAAAAATACGTACCTAAACATATTCTCACTGGTGATTCCATGATCATTTCATTTTGCTGGATGCTGTCTCAACAGTACCGCTCCATTTTTGCCCTTTCGCTGCTCGTCCTGTAAATATTGATAATATTTTACATAAAATATTTAACATTAGTGTAGGACAGCTACTTTGTCCGCGTGGACTTCAGAAACTGGTTTAGAGAGAACTGAAAAATGGGTTCCTAACGAAACGATTTTTTTACTGATCGGCGCAATAAGTCGCGTCAATAGGTAAACCCTCCCAGTAAACACACCTTTGCAATATAAAATTATATTAGACCCAACTCAAAAACCATAAAAATACATAATTGTGCTATCGCCGAATGATTTGTAGTATTTTTCCGAATTTCTAGATTCCCTTTTATATTTGTATGAGTATATAGCGCCAAGTTGGCCCCATAATTGAAACCCAATTCAGTAAACGTTTTGCTATTCCCTATTTGGTTA
This sequence comes from Noctuana haematospila, assembly GCA_018231265.1. Classification (NCBI taxonomy): domain Eukaryota; kingdom Metazoa; phylum Arthropoda; class Insecta; order Lepidoptera; family Hesperiidae; genus Noctuana; species Noctuana haematospila. The sequence continues at coordinate 2,584 of DWQL01001277.1, read as the reverse complement.
TGCTTTTAATTATACATTGATAAATTTCCCATTATTTTACATCACTTATACATTTTGTACGTATATTCAGTACACTGCTCGTACATTGCTCTCATGCATGTCGCATGATCATTTGAAAACATACTCTCGCTATCCTGATGAACATTAAATATTAGTGAAACGTCTAAAAAACATGTGTAAAAAGATTGAACAATCAATTTATTTACAGTTTAAGCGTAATAGATACATACATGTCGTGCAAGTGAGCTATAGGCTTTAATTATGTTATAAAATTATGGCGTTGCTTACAATAATCATTGTGGGAACTTGGCGCTCGTGATGTATCCAATACGGCACATGGGAAAATGTCGTGATGTAATATGCTAGGTGAATATACTCGCTTGCCACGTAACATAACAGATAAGATATTATTCTTAATAGTGCTTAGGTAATAGTCTAGTTTCAGTTAAATGATAACCCAAATTTTGGGCCCTAAACTAATGGTTAAATGATACACCTTTATTATCAAACAAAAATTATCTTTTTCGTCTCACAAATGGAAAGCCGAAGGGCCGGTGACTAACTCTGGGCTGTCATTACAGAAGCAATTTGTTTCTCCTTGCATTGCAATCAAGCCGCCAGCATCAAGCAGAGTCAACAAAAACCACCGAGCCTATGATTAGGTGCGTCTGGACGTTGCAAAAACTATGCGTTCCCATGATTCTAAGTACGCGTTCGCGATAATCTATAAGCACACGATGTCCACTAGTACTCGTTTTATCTTAAACTAGCTGTGCCACGCGGTTTCACTCTCGTTAAGAATAGTAGCGTAATGCTTGATAGCCTATAAACTTCCTCATGAATGTAGTTATCATATAGAAAAATAATTTTTAAAATCGGTCCAGTAGTTTCGGAGCCTATTCAATACAAACAAACAAACAATCAAATCTTTCGTCTTTATAATAATTAAGTATGGATTAGTATCTATGGATATCGGATATTATACTATAATAATATGTTCCTTCAGTTCGGTCGTGGATTACTGAATCTGATACGGGTTGAATGTACCTACGGCAGAAAAAAAAATTCAAAGAGATCTAGTGTATCAATGTTTTCGGGTTAACGATCCATAGAATCCCAGGGGTCAACCTTATGGCTTCGAGATCAGGGTTAATGTACTCAGAACATAGGAGACTGTCTGTGCCTTTTGATTTAACATGGCATGGTCTCAAATCGACTGTATTTTTTTATATGTTTTACCTCATATCTATCATAATTATCATAACTTTCGACGGGTGAACGGATTTTGACGATTCTTTTTTTATTTGAAAGCTGATATTTGAACGCGAAAAATGAAATGTGAAAATTTCAACTGTCTAACTATCACGGTTCATTAGATACAGTGACAGACGGACAGACAGACAGACCTTTTTGGGTACGGAACCCTGAAAATATTTTAGATCTCCTCCAAGAGAAAGAAGTTTCATTTCCCATAGCGTCATGCAGCACCTAAAATAGTGTGCGAATTGCAAAAACACTAGCTTTCACACAACAATGGCCCAACAGACCCACTTTGACCATACCGGGTGATCTTTTAGACCGGGCATTACACAATCATCTCATAAGATACTCAGATAGATACCAACAAGTTCGGTTGCCCTATTGTTAGAACTATTTCTGCATGTTTGCGTCAATTATGGGCTACGGTGCTATTTTTGCAATGTTTATTCACAACCTATTCAATTATCTCTAATTGTTCCGTTAAGTTTATGATGTTGTGAAGCAATGGGTATATCATAATATATATATATTCATTATAGTAATCTTTAAGAGTGTATTTTTATTTTTCTTCATGATTAAATTTTAATTAACTGACTTCGAATAGTTATACGAGTATCTCGCGCTACGAAAACAACCAACCCATATTTGCCGCGCACATACTTAATGCAAAGTTGCAAATTTAAGACTGTTATGGTTATCTCATAGATGCCGTTATCAGAACTGGACCAAATTTAAATGCGACCAAACAGGGAGCACCAGCTTTCAAATAAAAAGAGACTCATCGAAATCGGTTGACCCAGTCGCAAGTTCTGAGGTAACAAACATTCATGAGAAAACCATGTAAGTCTTGAATTTGCATTAAGTATGTTTTTGAAGTCGGTTTTTTTCGTAACGTTATAATTATTTTAAATTGGTTAACAATCGCGAAGTTAAAACTATAAAGAAGTATCATAACGCACATACGAGAATCAATAAACATCTCAACCACTTGGCTGTCTCGTGCACTTGACACCAAACCCGTGGGCGCCACAACTGGATGCTAGTTCCTTATTACTCGACAGACTTGCTACTTTGAGCTAAACAGAATATTTCACACACTTTGTTGATCTGAAAATATTAAAAAATTAAAATATTAACTGGTTTAAAAATCGAAAGTCATGTGTGGATATTTCTAGTTTTCAATAATGTTATTTTGACTTTTCATAAATTTAATTGAATGCAGAGTAATTTTCAATAGCCTTCAAAAAAAGGAGGAGGTTCTCAATTCGACTGTATTATTTTTTTACGTTTGTTACCCATAATTTTCGGCTGAGTGAACGGATTT
>DWQL01001276.1:0-11825 GCA_018231265.1 Noctuana haematospila | reverse complement strand
AGGTGAACGCTATTAGTTCATGAAAACTCCGCTTTCATCTCGAGAGTTGGTTGGCGTCTTTTTGGCCCCAAATCCATCAATTCCGGTGATGGATGGACCGTTGGACCTCTGGCAATCGAAATTCAAATTCGCTAAATCTTCCCACACACCATCGAAAACCGTGGCGTTGGTTAAGCGTGTAGAAATTCGCTTAAACGATTTCGAAAAAAAAAATCCAATTAGTAGGTACCATATCAAAAATATTCAGGATGGACGAAAAAAATGGCGTAACTAGCTAAATCCTACCCACCTATTAACTTTCTCTCATGATTATGTTTTATATATAAATTATTATTACCTACGTGTATCTATTCAACTTATGTCACTTTTTCTAGGCTTTGGCCCTGCCCTATTTTGCCCTATTTTGATATTAAAATCAAAGAATTTACATCTATCACCTATCTTACCTTGAGGATTAATTTATGCAGCCTGACGTTCAACAGGTAATTCTAGTTCTTAAAGTCTTATTAGATATATTTATTTTGTCAATAAAAAGATTACCATACTAAAACAACAATATTATATTAATTTTCGAAATCGAACCGAACGAGCCGTGCTTACCTTACTGGCTGGGTCGTTAACAGTGCACGTATGAACCAAAGGTTTCGAGTTTTTTTTGTGTTTGCTCTGGAGATATTCGCCCTGAAGCGGTGGGGGAAGGAAGAGGGAGGGGGGACGTGTCGGCGCAGACGTTCGGGCAACAGAGGCGTGATTACAGGGCTGAGAGCTAATCACTCCCGGTACACGGCTGGACGAAGTACGCCGATAGGGCTGGCACAATCATATTGCAACAGCATATAAAGATGATTAATTGGTATTAGGTAAGTAACATCAAAAACGGTGTATGTAGCTGTGATAGCTCACTGGTTAAAAATTACGTTTCTTATTCAAGAAGGCCCAGTTCAAATCCCAGCGGCACGCACTATAATATACCATACTAGTCTTAAAATAAGTTAAAATAACTACCTAAAAATATGTCACTAACTATAGAAATATTCCATAGCCGGCCTTAGTTCATGTATTAATAAAACCCTAACGCTCACAGTACCTCAGTACTCTTAAGACCCAAGATCAAGAACCTCTACTTATTCCTAGTTTAAAACTCATGGACAAAAATTATAAAGCAAAGTCTGTCATTACCCTAGACACGAGCCGGCTCATTGTTGTTAATAACAAACAAGACAAAAGTCCCGCCGCTAACTACACACGTTTCTCCACATCTCGAGAGATGCCAGTGTCCAATAACGCGGGAAGTGTATATTTCCTTTCCACTGACCTGAGATCACTCCGCACTCATTAAGCTAGTACGAAGAATAAAGACTACTTACTTAAAACTGGCACTTTTGTAGAGTGTTTTTTTAATATTTGAGCAGATTTATTGCATTATAAGTATATGTACTACTTTGGAGTTATTCTTTAATGGATTTTATGTTTCTCTAAAAACAGTTATTGATTCATTATAGTTAATAGGTAAGGGTTTGGTCCTCGGACTGTCGGCATTATTACCTTTTTCAGGCAATATTATTTGGAAACTATCATAAATTTTACCCTCATTGGCAACATTTTTCTATCCGAATCACATAATGTAAGTTAAATGATAAAATTGCATCTTCAAAAAACTTAAATTGTGTCGTCAAAGATTGCCTGTTCCGATTTCAAATTAACGTCGACAAAATTAAATTTGTGTGAAGTATAAAAAAGTTCTGAGACATAATTTTTTTGCCAACAACTTGTAATACAGAGGCAATGACACTAAAAGATCTCAACTATACTACCTAGGTACCTATATTACATACCAACTACTTACTAACGCCTCATAATTGACTGCATAACTTTAAGTGTTTAAAGCTTTAAAGTAATATTTACTGAAACCATAAACAAACCGCAAGTTCTAAATTAAAATAAGCAACAGATTATAAACCAACAATCCGGTTAGTGTGATCGTTGAAGCGGTCGCATAATTACTTGCTGTCGATAGCCTCATACCCTTGCGATAATGACGCCTTAGGTCCGTAACTGCGGCTGTCAAATTACAGCTTCGAAGCAATTAATTGATACAGCAAGATATCAAGCGTGTATGAGTTTCATAAAACGACGTGTGATGTTGTTGGTTTTTAGGTTAATTGAAAAGAAAATAATTCTACTATGACTGCCTATCAGAGGCCCTCGTTTGCTATTGCAATCGTCTCGTAATGGAGTCGTAAACGTCTGACACTATCATCTCAATGGTTGATTTTGACACTTTCGGTAATGTAGGTACTCATTTAAAGTTGTCAATGGTTTTTTATACAAAAACATACATATAGAAAACAAATTATTTTTGTCATTAAAAGTAAGCAGCGGAGCAATAACGTCTGCGTTAACTTTACCCGAACTTTCACATTAAAATACAAAAGAAAACGTTCACTTCGAATTCGCAAGAATACAATTATGAATTCATTATGCAATTAAGCTCGTACTTGTTCCGCGTCGCAAGTTCAAAGCTTGCGTTGTCTCCATCAGCGCTGACAGGCGTCAGCGACGCTTGTCAAACGTCAACGTTTTACAACCGCAATATTAAGGCAATTTTAATTCAATCGCGACATTTTATTCGTGAATACCCAACTACTCATTACTACTTCATTTTGTTATTACAACAATAAAACCCCAAGTTACATTCAGCCTCTAAGGTTGACAGCTTTCAGCTTTTGTCCGGGAATCAATCTTGCACCGCACATAATGACGCAGAATCGGTTCCAGTTGGCGCGCAAAGAAACGGCTAATGTTGTTTGTTCCTTTATTTTTTCACTAATGTGCCTTACATTCGATGTTCGTTGTACTTGTGACATTATAAAATTATTTATTAATGCGGTATTGCGGGTTTTCCTCCTGCTATAAAAAGGTCTATTTATAGATCTCTTTATCTCCTCTTTTTATTTGGAGGTTTTTGTTGCATAAAAGCGTGAAAAGTGATAAGTTAATTCTTCATTATTTATAACATGCTATTGATACTATCTTACATCCTTTTGTTTTTATTACAATACTTACTAAATACACCGGTATTGTACCTACTTACTACGCCTATCTACAAACATTTTTCGTATCTAATCGTACGTATTCAAATTTTATCTAAAAGTGGGTATTGTCGTTGCATAAGAATATTTTTTGTTAGTTCTGCCACTTTACAAACTAATTTGTGTAGTAGAGCAAATAATGTGGCGCCAACAAATGTGTAAATAAACACTGGGTTTAACCAGCTTTATCCGGTTATAACGAGAAGTTCTTTTTTATTTTTTGTAGCTACTCATGTGGCAATGTTTAGATTTTTTATGGAACATCCGTGTAATGTGGTAAAGGGATTTACTTTTCGCGTCTTTTAGCAGTGTTTAAATAGCGCACAAGGTAGGGAAAAATCGCAGCGATGCGGCGGAGTTATTTGTTTAAACAGAACATTACAAGAATAAAACTCGTACCTTTGTACTTAACTCAAGTATATTAAAGATCTACTAATACCATTATTGGAACCTAAACTACTAACCTAACCCTATTAAGTTGGAACCACGTAGGTAACGATTGGAGATACTTTTTCTAACCAATGAAAATTACAAACTTACCTAAAGTTATCACCGACAACGCCGAGAAAAAGTAGGTAGGCTACTCGTATATGAACTTCCCCCACGTGCAATAATTATGTAGGTACATTATTATAACAATTCGCTTTGTATAAGTAGTGTCTAAATAAGTGAAGACACTGAAGGTCGTGTTCTAACAGCATGTTTCAAGTTTAACAAGGAGCAAACACCATAAGTATTATCTATAATGCGTCAGCATATTATTAAAGTGTAATTTAAAAAAGATTTCGAAAATAACGGCAAATCGTAAAAGTGGTGATTATATAGGACGTGGATATATTTTACCACAGTTCCATGATTAAAAACGTCATTCTGAGCCGTTGCGGAATACAACAAAAAAAAACCATTTAACTGTATACGAAAAATAATTAGAAATAAATAACACACACGCAATTTTTTAAGACTTTTAAATATGTGTTGAAGAAAAAGGATTTGCCATAACGACCAATCAATATTTTTATCACTTACTAGAAATAACTTGCACAATCGGTGAGCAATTTAATAATGACAGTATTTTGTTTAATGTTTTATAGCAGCAATTAAAACTAACTTGGTTCGCGTGTAAACATAAAATAAATCGTTTACGAGTGACTAACACAAGATCACTGGCAGTTTGTCTAATGGGCGACGATAACGCTCACTTCCTAACACTCTCGCAAATTTGTTTCATTAAATAAAACTATCATCACGAAGCTTGCTTTAAAATTAATTTAGAGCGCAATTGAAAAACATTTTTAATATCCACCTGAAAATATCAGATGTAAGTAGGAATTTACGAAACAGATTTACCTGCATGTAGGAACAATATTATGTAGTAATACCTACTTCTCCAACATTCCTCATATTCATCCGTCCTTCCGATAAGTGTAGTAATTAGACTAATTAGATTAGATACAGATTATCAGTAGGTACCTACCTATTCTAAAGATAAAACTTTCAACAATTGAAAGTTATAAGTTGCAAGTTTGATAATAAAGATACCTTCAACAATAAAATCTATACATACAGCTGAACATAGATCCTCCACCTTTTTAAAGACAGTATAAATGCTTTGCCGCAATTAGGTACCACGCTGCTCCAATCCACACTGGAACAGCGTGGCGGAGTATGCTCCAGGCCTTCCCCGGTTGTGGGGCGAGACCCGTGCCCAGCAGTGGGACATAAAAAAGGGTTGAAGGAGGTACTCGTACCTATGTAGTGGCTTGAATTTAGATATTGCATATAATATATTATTAAGGGCGACAGATGTCCTTCCCGTAGATAGGTATACGTAGTGTACATCTTTTACTTCTCAAGAGTAAATCCAATCATCTGTTCATACAGAATCTATAATGAGGCTAATCTACTGTGAACACACTTCTTGTAAACAAATATTACTTATTCCAACCAAACATATTTGGCGCATATTTAAACACAAAAGTTTCATTATTTGTTAGAAATACCGCAACAATAACAAACAGGAATGAATTAACAATAGTTACCTACGTGTCAAGTCCCACACACTCGGCATTACAAACAACGTACAAAAAAGAGGACGCATCCTAAACGCGTTACAAAAACTGGCTCACACAAAACGGTATCGGGCGGCGAGTTCAAACGCGCGGCCACCACTCATTTCACACCATCATCCACGATGAAGCCCCGGCCCTGCCATACGTGACCTAATGACAACTGCCACAATTTTCATCTCACACTTAAACCACATCGAGCAACAGAAATTCTTCCCTAAACGCTCCTGAATAGAGTGAAAAGTCGAAAAGTGTCAGTCATCACTTATTACTTTTGAAATAATTGTATTTATAATGGACAGTACGGAATGCGGGATTTGTGCAAAAAAATGCATTATTAGTTAACAATTGGAACTAATGGTTCCAAGGACAATCGATCCGACACCTGATATTTTGCTAATAAACCCCTAGCCGCTAATAACGTGCGATTTAAGGGAATTAAATTTTTTTCATTGATACTTTGTTTATTACTTATTGATTATAGGTAGGTATAACATAAATATAACTGTATTCTACAATATCTTTATGCGCTTCAGCTCTCTGACGGTGACTTTATTTAATTCTAATTTAACGCGTCCGGGTAATCCTATAACTGACGAGCCGTGTGGTGGAACAGTCCTGGGTTCGATTCCCGGCAGGGCAGTAATATAAATAATGAAATAAGATTTCTGTTCTCGGTCTGGGTGTCTTTGTGTGTGTCCATATGGTAGACAGGACACAGGGAATACTAATGTGGAGTTATTTATTTCTTTATTAGCTAAAATAAATAATTGATAATATTGAATTAATGAATGAAGCATTATCGTACAGATAAACGGCATTATGATTATAACGAAACAAGGCATAAATCATATTTCAGAGATCGCCGAGAAGGCGGGCGAGACACAAACATACCTACAATGACCGGAACGACACAGCGGGACGTCGCGAGTCGCTTCACTCCCTCTATTATTCACAAACACCTCAGTAGATTCAACTTGTCAACCCCATTGGTAAATTGACGATTTTCTTTGTATTTATGAAATTTAAAATAATTTTATTATAATTTATGTTTATTTTAACCCCAATACACAAAACTTGCTTTGCTATCGTTACTTTGTAACAGGCGTATAAAAGTCAACATGGATTTTGCCTATGTACCTATACCTAAAGAGTTTATTTAAAAACAGATTTTTTTAACATCACAGACCTTTCCATTATAGGTAATCATTTCTTTAGATATGATTCCAATAATAATTATATTATTTACTTTATTTATTTGCGAATAAAACAAAAATTTTCGAACTAAAGTTAAACATAAATTAAAATAAGTGAAAATTATCTATTGTTATCTGTGAGCTAACATTATACCAACCCGCACTAGGCCAGCGTGGTAGATCCTTTTAAATCCGTCTCATACCTATTTGAGAGGAAAAACGTGCTCAGTAGTGGAAATTGGTACTGTTAAGATGATGAACAGGTATACCTAATTTTTACTATTAATAAAACTTGATGAGATTTCAAGACACGATAAGTAAAACTAGAAGAAAAAATGAATGAGGAGTTGACCGGGTAGGCACAATGTGTTAGATATTAATTTTGAAATTATAGGTTAGCTTGTCCGTATAAAGGTGTGCGGGCAAAAACATCCACAGAAGTGTTAAGAGACCGATTATTATACAAGTTTTATGCCGCGATCCTTTTCAAACAGCTGCCTCTACAAATATTTATTATTTGATTTGATTACACGTCTCAGAAATATGAGAACAAAAATATCTACAAGGAAAGTTACACATGTAAAAAAAACACAGCACACGGGTTTGGAATGTACCGACAACGACGGCCAAGGATTACCTAGGTATTTTTGATTAAAAACAGGTACCGTACCTACCTATGTAAGAATGTATAGGTATGTAATCATCACTACATAGTATAAAACAAAGTCACTTTCTCTGTCCCTATGTATGCTTAAATCTTTAAAACTATGCAAAGGATTGTGATGCGGTTTTTTTAATAGATAGAGTGATTGAAGAGGAAGGTTTATATGTATAAATGTTCACAGTTTTTCAGTAGTGTATTTAGTATCAGCATTGAACCCGTGCGAAGCCGGGGCGGATCGCTAGTTTTCTTATATTTCTTGAACAAATTAGTTTGAGTTACTAATAAACAAACATTTTATTATTATAGACATCATAAAATTTTATATATAACATTTATGATTGCTGGTGCTCAAGATTCTGTTTATTTGTAATTAAATATTTATTTATGTTACAATCCACTAGGAAGTCTAGAGGAATAGGTGTAACATATCAAAAGAACGCGATATTAGTTTTTATATTACTTTCCGTGCCATTGAAAACTAAACAGTTAATAGTTGAACAAGAGCGTGCCAGAATGTACGTACATTTAGGTACCTAACTAAAATCTAGACACACGGCCGTGTGTCAGCCACCTACCTACCTATGTTATAATTAAGTAATTGATGTAAGTACCTACAAAACAAACGTAAAAAATAATGATTATAATTAACGAAAAACATGAAATTAATACAAATGATTAGGAAACCATCTCCTTTTGTGGCTGAGTCAAAAATTTATGATGTAAATATTATAATTAAATTTTCTCTGATACCTTTATGTAAAAGAAAATACCAAATCATTTACTGCAAACTGAAAACTTCGTTTAGGTACGTACTTTCCCACAAGAAAGATGTAGGTATGTACATTGTACATAAATTAAATACAGTTCCAAAATATGATTCAAAACATCAACAATCAACAAAAACGCTGTGAAATTAATTATTGACTTCTGCATTACTGGATTAACTAGATTCAATTAGTCATTATTAACGTTTGAATTACAATTTTTCTTTACAAAATTATCTTGACCTGATTTTCTGCCTCGTTGCAACCTTTTTGTGGATGGTAAAAAAATATATTTTTAAAATAGACTAAATCACACCGCAGAACATTTTGCAATCATTCAGTTCAGTTCGAGTGGTTATCATAAAGAATTAGCCATCTACGATATTATCTTATTAATGTTACGAAGTGCTGAAATAAAAAAGGGTCTTAAAAATTGACAGGTACAAAGAATCTCACTGCTGAATTATAAGTTTCTTACAGACAGCCTTCATGATATAAAAATTATAAACAGATGATCATTTTAATACACAAATATACTAGTTTAAGCATAGGATATCGGCGGCGAAGAGAAGGTATTAAATAAATTTATCAATAATAGTAAATCCATTGTTCGTGTGGCAATCCCCGTCACAGATGTCAGATTGCGTTATAATAGACATCAACGCGTTATGCATACCAAATGTCAGGTACTAATGGTATAAACGCCCACTGATATACCATTGTTATTTATTTACCAGGCAATAATGTGTATGAGCCCTTGAGTATGTGTAGTTCTTGTACTTGAAATATACATATTCTATATTCTGGGTAGTAATTTAATATATTGGTGCCAATTCTATTATTTTCCGTCTCACAAATAAGTCAGCCATTGATTCGACTATTCGACCATTGATCGAATGTGCTTAGAAGTTTAATTTACTCATTTTTAGACGCTGTTATAACATATTATGTACCTATGCCTTTTTTGTACTTTTAATAACCCGTTTCTACGAATGATTGATCGATAATTTCCCATCTCACTATTAAAGAGAGAATAAGTATAGAAACGAGAACGTTTGATTAATAATTTTATTTATTTAATTAAAATTATTTAAAAAATTATTGGTTGGTACATATTAAGGAAGTACTATTTATTAACTCGAGAAAGTTTTACTTAAGTATTTAAAAATATCAAGCAGTAAAATCCTTATTATCCTAATTAGATTTATAAACATCATTTTATCTTATCTTTAAGCCGTCATTAGTTACTTTGCTAGATCTATTGTCTACAAAAACGTAAACTAAAGTCTGAAATGAATTTTGGTGTGTTAATTAAATGAATCCTAATCTACAAAGTCTAATTAATGTGGTTTGGTTTATACATAGGTACCTAATATACCTACGCGTATCATCAAAATCCTTGCTAATCTCAGTATTTACGAATTTTGAGACTGCTTACCTATTTGTTTTTTGGTTTCTTGTTTCTCGTACCTGAATACCCGTGTGCCGGTTTATTATGTTCATAGAAAAGTTGAGATCATTAAATAAATTGCATAGTTTCGTTATAATATATTATTATAAACTATTTTCTTAAGTAGGAACTAATTTACTTTATAAACTAAGTACTTATCGCTGTCTGTACACGTACTGTACGTGTAAAGATACTTGAGAAAAACTATAATTTTATTAAGGCAATCGAAACCAAAACAATTAGTTTTAGAATTTTCATTTGTTTGCCTGAGCGTTTGTGCACTTCTCAGACACAGCTTAACCGATTTGGGCGATGTTTTCACATATGCATTGTGGTAACCATTACTTGATATTCTTTACTTGATATTCAGTGTTGCTTTATTTCAATCGGTTTATAAATAAAAAAGTGATGTCATTTTAAAGAATCACGTCAAAAAAAATCTAATGTACCTAGGTAAGTTTCTGTTGCAGTAAAGTTCTCTATTTTCGAACACGGAATTCCTTAAATATCTTCCTAAGAAATTGATCCCTATTAAGGATGCAATGACTTGCAGTAGAGGAGGTAAAGGCAATATCACGACTTATTAGGACACAAACGCGGTCGGTCGCGGTGCGTTACGGCGTGAAACAGACCACCACCGCGGCTGCTTTTTTGTGGTCATTTCACCTTTCTTCACAAACCCCCCACGTTGGTATAGGGATACTGGAAATGTCCTTTATAAGGCACTTTTATACCTTTACAGATAATGGTAGGTAGGTATATTAAATTCATTTTGTTTCAGTTTAAAAGTGGACGCAATGGCTTGAAGCATAAATGTAAACAGAATGACATTAAGAGAGCCCCCAGAACGTAAATAGGACATTGTTTGATGTCATACCTATTTTATTTACATATATTTCTTATTAAGTAGGAATACTTTCCTAAAATATATTTGATTGCTAAAAATAGTTAACAGTCACATACATTTTAGCTTTTTATTTCTCTGCCGTTAATATTTAGGTAAGAAACACATTTTGTTTCTTACCATCATCATTATGTGAGATTATATCACATCATTATATGAGAGTAAGAAAATTATTATTTAATGAACTTATTAGATACCTATTTTAGAGATATTTACTAATTTTTTATTTATAATAAACTCATATGCAATTATTGATTTTTGTATAATAGCTGTTAGTCAATTTTTCGGTTTAAAACATACATACCTAAGTACAAAACTTAAAATCGCTTAAGAATAGACAAGCTTTTAAATGTTTATAGTCAGACGATTCCCACCGATATGTTTCAAATAATAAAACAATAATTTACATTGAGGAATATTTCATTTAATAATATCAAATATGAAAATAATAAAAACAATATTTACAATAGCACATTCGTTTTATCTACAGTAAGTAGTAACAATGAAGAAATAACTATACCTAAGTAGAGCAATAAATAACAATTATGTCAATATAGAAACTACATTCCCTATTTAAGTAGTAAAATTACTATGACATATTATATGAGTATTTTTACAGTTAACTTCTAGAACAGAAAAATATGTTTTCAAACACCGACATGAAAAAGTTCACACACTACAATTTCTATTCTTTAAAATTGATTTTTAATAAATTACACTTGATATTATCTAAAACACTAATTTCTACGAAATACAAATACCTATTTACAAGTGAGATCACTAACATATTAGAAAATTGACAACTCAAGCAAAATATTTCTTCCACTAAATGATAAATAAACGGTCGTTACGTAATCAGACTATAGTCATTTAGGCCTACACGGCGCCCTAGTTATGTGCCTAATAAACGCACTGCGATATACTCGTAAGCACATTCATATATTCTAAAAATTAGAACACTAAAAATTTCTTATTAATGTCAATATTTTATTAGGATATTACGGGATGATTAAATTCTCGAAACTTAACAACAAATTATACTAGGACTTTTCACCACTGAGAGTGTATAAATGAGTTCTGTACTTACAATCTAGGATTGCACGAAATATTGGAATAATTGGGGAGGTGTCACGCAACCGGCAGCGGCGGAGGAAGTAAGTAGCAAGGCCGCAACGCGTGGGCAGCAGCCTGCAGCAGCTCGGCGTGGTACCGGTGCGCTGCCAGCATGTAGGACGAATGCATCGGCAACTCCAGCCGGGGCATTGGCTGAATGGGCTGAATAGATATCATTTGCTGAGGAGGCGACGGTGACAACCGCGGAGGTTCCGGTTCCAATAACGCTTCTATTGTAAACGCTCTCCTTGGTCTCTCCCTTGGCAACATAGTGAGTGTAGCAGTTTCAGGTATTTCCGCCGGCTCAGGGCTCAGTTGTGGACACATGGGTGGTGTATACAAGCTAGCGCTAGGTAGAGCCGGCGGCGGCGGCGGCGCTCCGGCCTGCCGGGCCAAAAATGCTCGGTTAAAACTCGCTAAGGCGGCTAATTCTGCATTCAGATTATCTTTCTCTCCTTTCTGGAGTTTGAAGCGCTTACGTCTACGGAGAAGAGAGCCATTCTCGAACATGTCGAAGGCCTGAGGATGCAGCGTCCAGTAGGCGCCCTTGCCGGGGCGGTCCGGGCGGCGCGGCAC
>DWQL01001275.1:0-11827 GCA_018231265.1 Noctuana haematospila | reverse complement strand
TGGGACCAAAGCCTGGACATATTTTATACCGAGCCTGTTGTGTTTCTCCGTAGTGCCGGAAGATACGTTCAGAGCAAGCTATTATAAACGCATTGATCTTCTTTCTGTAGTGTTTATAATATGTTGTGTAAATAAATAAATAAATAAATACTCAAATTACCTTCATTATGCTGACGATCGGTCACTTTAGTATTGCTTATAATCGTAGGGCGCTACTCGCGATACTTTTTACTGTAGTATATTATTTATTATGGTCTTAAAATACTGCACGCTTTTATTCCTTTTATCACCAAAAAAATCCTTAACACGGTCCTTCGAGCCGGATTTGAACCGGCAAACTGTGGATTTTTTAATAGAAGTCCTTAGTAGTATATTTTTATGGATTTCATAAGTTGGATCCATCAATCCAGCTAACCTCAAAAGTTTGTAATGTTTTCTTGCATAATAGGCAATGTATTGAGAAAAGTAATTAATTACAAATATTTTTACATACAGTTATACTGCGGGTTCTACAAGCACGAGGTCGAAGCGAACCTCGTCGGTGCGGAACTGATACTGCAAGCGCTGGGCTACCGTGCGGTGGGCGCCGGTCGAATGGCGCTACAGGCGCCCGTATGCCCGGACATGGTGGCCGCAGTGTCCAGGGACGCGTTGCTGGCTCACTGCGAGTGTCGGGTGAGCATAAGAGCACAGTCATTATCATCTACCTAAAGCCTCAGGAGGTGTTGCTGCAGGCGCCTCTTTGGACATCATAGCCGCTCTGTCCAAGTCCAAAGACACTCGTGTGAGCATAAGAACACGTAAATACGTCGCCTTCTAATTACTTTAATTAAAAATAATTATAATGTTACTATGACTTATCATTTGTTTTATAGTAAAATTACTATAGCTTTAGGTACCATAAGAGATATATAAAATATTAATATAGTGAAAATTTACATCCTTCCAAACTCAAAAGAGGAATGATACAGGGGAAATTTGATCGACAATAATTTTGTCATACAGGATATTAATTATCGCATACATAGTCATTCCACCACATGTCCCTGTAGCTCGGGACCAGAGTACAGCAACTTAAGGGGGGTACCTTTTTGGTAGTTTCCACTAAGCTAGCTAGTAATTATGTTTGATTGATTTCATACAAGAAGTTTTTCTCAGTCTACGTAGTATACTATACAACTTTAAAGAACATCAATAATTTAGACAACCCGCGTAGTGGTTACCACGCCAGTCCACCATTCGAAGGGTCCCGGGTTCTATCCCCGGCAGGGCAGAAATTTAAATGATGGATTTGGATTTCCGTTCTGGATCTGGCTGTTTGTATAGCGTGAGTGTGAAGTGTTATTGTTATTATTATTATTATCAATGTTCCTTCCTCAGATAATGTCCCAGATATGGGAAACAATTTGGAGCGGAGGCGGGCGGGTGACGTGGGATGACGTGGCGCGCGAGCGGGCTGGGTGCATCGCTTCCCCTACAGTTGCAGCTGCGAGGCTGTCTGGATACGTAGATGGTATGTTATACCATTACAAACAAAGCATATTCTTCACTGGTTTCTTCTATATTAAAACCTTTTTCATTTTACATTCTTAAGTCTATTTAACAACAGTCAGTAACAATTATTAAAAAAACAACCATTATTCTCTGGATTTATGTATATTATTTTCTTTTCAGAATCAGAAATCTACACAAACGTACCAGCAACATCGGATCACACACGGAGTAGGCTAATCGACACCCGGCAACACAACGCACTACCATCACAATGCAATCACATATACCCGGACGAAAGTTTCGACGATCCAGTAACACAGATCCACCCTTACATGATGTCACCGAACATGGTGTCACCGAACATGATGTCACCGAGTATGATACATCCACACATGATGTACCCTTTGCCGCATCAACACATGAACCAGGAAATACCAGTAACAGTTCCCCACAATCCCATGTCAATGATGACACCATACGGCGCTGTGCCCTATTACTACCCAGTACAAGCGCCATACATGATACCGACCCCTGTTTACGCGCCTATCAAACATGCAGCAACAATACCTGTGAACGGGTACCCACCGTATAGATACCCTTCCGTGCCAACCGCACAGTTAATAGAACTAGACACGCCATCTGTTTACGAGAATGGAAAATTCGAGAAGCAGCGGGAAGACGAAAGGAGTCACAGGAAGAGCAGTAGGCACCTGGAAAGCTCGAAACGCAATAGCACATCCAAATCCGGCTTCAGTGACGTATCATTGCCGAGTTTACCGAGATCAGACACCCAACCGACGCTTAGTAAAGCGAAAGAAGACGGCATGGGTACGTACGAGAGCTGGGATTACGTGTTTAGGAATCTATCAAGTAAAGACAAGGACGGAGATAGTAGAAGTGGGTTTTCCCAGTCTCTAGATAGGGATTCAAGAACGCTAGACAGGTTAGACAGAGAGGAAAGACGATCGAAGTATCAGCCGACGACTTTAGATTTAGAGGACGGCCTTCAAGCGCTGAACCTCGACCGATCGTACGATGAGGACGCATACCGAACTGCGAAAGTGAATGAGAGCCTAATGAGGCTCAAACAGGAGCAGGAGCTGAAGAGAGCCAGGCAAATGGCAAAGAAGAAAATAGATGACAGAAAACCGAAGAAACCTACAGAATCAATCGCTAATCCTAAAGCAGACGGTCTAGTCACACCTAAAGTAGCGCCAGATAAAGTCAAATTGTTAACGAAGAAAGACATAAAAGACAGGAAAGACATAATTAAGCAGCAGAACTCAGTTAACGGTTCATCATCAAGTACAGTTGAGGTGAAGAAAGTAAAGAAACCAACGAGACTTGTGGCGTCAGATGTGGATAAGACTAAAACTAAACCTGTTGAAAATGGAGTCCACAAATCTGCACACAGCTCTAAGACTGCAGGTGAGTTAAATTATTTTGGAATGAAATGAATAATAAATATAGAATAGTGTAAATTAAAGCAACCACGGGCACCTTTGGTACTTGGATGGGTGACCGCTAGTGGCAAATTTCATGCGCGCCTCCGTGCTTAGGAGAACACGTAAAGTTGTCGGTCCCGGTTGTTATCGATAGATAACAGTCGTTAGACCTCGTCGGAGGCCCTTTGGGCGGTTTAACAACATCCAACACAGTTTGGCCACTAACCCGTATCTCCAGACCTTTCTCGGTTGTGGGGAAAGACTCGTGCCCAGTAGTGGGACATAAAAAGGGAAGGCCAAAAAAAATTTATTTGTTGATTACATCATTTTTATTTCAATTAAGTAATATTAACGTAAAATTAAAAGAAAGATATAAAGTCTAATTATAATATGTTTATGTCCGTTTTCAGTTTCAAACACGCAACCGAACTACGAGCTGAAGGCTCAACTGGTAGTGTCACTCGACGAGCCGGACTGCCTGCGGCGGTCTCCGCCGCGACAACACCAACAAAACGGCGAACGCGAGCGCTCCTCGAGTAGAACTAGTCAATACGTCGAACGACTGCCCGCGGAGACCGACGGCGAGCCCAGACGGGAAAAATGGCAGTGCGGTACGTGCACATATTTAAATAAAGGGACGTTGCTTGTATGTGAAATGTGCGGGAAATCGAAGAGGGGCCCGGAGATACAGCCGTTGACGTCGGGCGGGCGCGAGTGCCCCGCGTGTACGCTCGTCAACCAACGAGACGCGAAGGTATGCGACGCTTGCGGGACCAGCCTTGAACATTGTCCCACCTACATATAATATGCTTAGAATTTTTCTTTAAGGTGTCCGGTTGCCAAGTTTTTGTAATGGCCTTGCTCTTAATTTTCAAATATTTCATAAATGGTAATTTTGCTCTAATGTCAGTATTGTAAACTTGAAGATGTGGGCGTGTTACGAACCTTATAAAAACTGACAGTTAATGGGCAGTAAGAACCCATTCAGTGAACTCTTCATTGTTCTGGGATGTGTCCCGTGTCTATATTTGTTAAAGGGAACGCATTAATAGTTCGTAAGAGGACACCTGGTTATGAAAGTTATGAATACGGATATCATTTAGAGCATTTGCCACATTTAGGCGCCTTTTTATTATTATGTTTAATTGTTTTTAATGTTATTGTCTTTAGGGCAAGGCCGTCTATACCTTTTATTATTTATTTTAATTTAGGTTAATATTCTTGTATCTCTTAACACATAATATTGTTGACAATTTGTAATTTCATTAACTTATTTTTATTATTTATATGATTATTTTTAACATGATGAAGAAGCAGTAGTCGTTAGGTGAGAATTGATAAATTGACTATAAAGTGATTTCGTATTTTAATTGAATATTAAATGTAATTTCGACTTCCTAGAAATTGGATTGTTATTTAAAGTTGAAGACAATATGGTCAGATTTAAGAGAAATACTATTTTATTGATGACCTTAACAGGTGTAGTGTAACATATTACAGTATTTTTTCATTTCGACAAAGAATTTTAAAAAGTATTTGATTAAGAAAGTGTAACCTAAGTATGCAGATATAGAATCTGTAATTTGAATCATAGTATAGCTGTTTTACCTTTGATTTCTTACCATGTAACATTTATATGACACCGATAGAAGCCTGGGAAGTCCTCAATCTGATGTATTTAATGTAAACTGAATGCCATTAAGAGTGCATAATACGAGTAGGCCCATAGGTCTGTTGAGGCTAGAGCCATGTGTATGGTAGATAGGCATGTTGACCATTGTGTCAACATCACACGGTTAATGCATCATAATATATTTATTAAAGTGTGTAATGCTGTTTAAAGTATATTGCATTTGCTCATTAAAATGTTTCATTGCCTCGTACCTAACTATTTAATGAAGAAATATAATGTATTTAATAATATTGTATGTATTTGTTTAGTTATTACTGTACTCCTACCTATTTATCGCTTTGCAAGACAGGGTAACGATCATTACATGATACAAAAAAGTTATACGGACAAATAAGTTTAAATATTTATCAAATTTTAATGTTGAACTTATCACAAAATTACAATTTATTACGAGTATAATTATCATTAAAATTATTATAGTGTTCGTTTGTTCGCCTTCGAAAATGCTTTAATGTTATATAGATTCCTTTTTTGTTTTCATGTTTTTTTTTTAAATAAATTATTGATCTGTGTATATAGTTGTTAGTGTTTGTAAATATTAGATTCTATAATATATGATATATTTATACAGACACAGCGTAGAATATTATTGATAATGCAAAATAATTCGATTAAAAATCATAATGTATAAAACAAATTTATAGTGTCAGTGTCATTAGTGACATATTTTGTGTAAGTGCAAAGTAAGTGCATTAACTGAACCGAAAATAATTTTAAAATCACAGTTTATACCATACAGTGCACCATAGGCAGACTAGCAGTAATTTATCTAGGCGGCTAAAGCACTAAGGACGTGTATTTTTCTAATAAAAGTAGGTCTTCTCATAATCAAACATAAAAACATTTATAAATAAATCTGTGCTTCATTGAGTTCACTCCTTTTGATTTGTCAAGTGTATTTAATTAACACTGGGCAAAAGATGTCTTTCATCCATCAAATTTTTTATATTTTATTTTAAAATTTACCGGATTTATTAGAATTTTTATTTAAATTACCTAATTGAGTCTAGGTTAAGATTTTTTTTTTAAATATTAACAGCATAATGGAAATTAAGTTGGTGTCATACAAAATAAAATAACTATGATAAAATTAACTAATAGAAAAAACTATGAATGGTTTCTTTAAAATATTGATTTTTAGGGTGATTTGAAAGACTATTATTATTTCCTGCTTATTTTTTAAGTTGATAGTAGCGTGCCAGGAATCACTTGACAAACTTTAGTGGAAAGATTTTAAAATTACTATGTAAACGTTGAAAAAATATATAATTATTCAGATAGAAGAAGATTATGTTTTGAACGAATTAATAATATTGTTTTATCAAAATATAGTTGTTATTATTTTACCTGTTACATCCTTCATGATCCTACTTACATAATATAATGCTGTTTTGGATAAGAAAGATTTTTTCCACCGGCATTTTTTTCTCGACCTCCCTTAGTAGTAAAAAAGCGCCATAAGCCGATTAACTGTATTATTTGATCTTTATCTATTATGTAGTACCCTACGATGAATACATTTTTTTAATTTTGAGTTCGATCTATACTTATATTATAAAGAGGAAAGATTTGATTGTTTGTTTGTTTGTATTGAATAGGCTTCGAAACTACTGGACCGATACTACTGGTTATAGGCTATGGCTATCAAGCATTACGGTTACTATTCTTAACGCGGGTGAAACCACGTGGCACAGATAGTATTATATAAACATACTGAAATAAGTAGGGGCATATTGATTGGGATAGCGATAATATTTTGCTGCAGCACCATGTAATGAAAGGCCCAACAGTCACCATGACCGCGGCATACCGACACCAATTTTTCCATAGTACGAACACGAGATACCTCTACAGAGACGAATAATTTTTTT
The DNA here is from genome assembly GCA_018231265.1 of Noctuana haematospila. Classification (NCBI taxonomy): domain Eukaryota; kingdom Metazoa; phylum Arthropoda; class Insecta; order Lepidoptera; family Hesperiidae; genus Noctuana; species Noctuana haematospila. Next base: position 5,324 of record DWQL01001275.1, on the reverse strand, counting down.
TTATAGATAAGTTAAAATGACGTCACTACAGCCTTTGGTGTTACGATCAAACGCAATCTGAAACTATTCCAATTATAAAAGATCTATTTATACGTCTTTTTAGTATCTATCTTATCTACCTACTAAAAATAAGGGAATTGTATTTTGTTAATGATCAAAACATATATTTTTATTAATAATACTTTATTTTCTATAAATAATTTCATAGTCTACAAATAGACTGATATGGATAAATTTTAGGAAAATCTTTCTCTTTGATATTCAGAATGAGCTCAGCTCGGATCTTCCTGTCACGGGATTAATATTCCGAATAGCGCTGCGATGTTTGTCATCCATTTTGATAGATTGATTGATTTCAATTTATATTATCACTTAGTAATTTTTTAAGAATTAGCGGCATTTTACGATTGTACTCCGACTAGCCATCGTTCAGGCTTTTATGGTTTTTTCTCCAAAAATTTACTAGTCTCAGGTAAGAAGTTTAGTAGTGTTCGTCGGAGTCATGGCCACCGTGTCCGAAGCCGTGTCCGTGTTCTTCACTTCCAGAGTGTCCGCCATGGCTGCCGTGGCTTCCGTGGCTGCCGTGGCTCCCATGTCCACCATGTCCGTATTCCTCGCCATGTCCAAAGCTTCCGTGTCCTCCGTGATGGCCCTGACTGCCGTGTTCATGTCCGTATTCCTGTCCGTGTCCAAAACCTCCATGTCCGCCCTGACTGCCATGTCCGCCCTGACTTCCGTGTCCACCATGTCCGTATTCTTCACCATGACCGCCGTGTCCTTCGTGACCGTATCCTGAAAATCATCAAATATTACTTAATTTGTAGGTAATTACGATTTAATTAAGTAATACCTATCTAATAAATTAACTTCTCTTCTTCTTCTTCATTTCTAATTCTATAGTAACTCATTGTATTGTAATAATTACCTGGCGCCGCCACAGCAACAGCGATCAACGCCGCCAAAGCCAAAATCTGAAAGTAAAATTATGCCTTTTATTGTATTTATGCTTCTTGAATCAATTGATGAGTATCTTACGGAGGTACTGATTAATGAGGTAGATAAACAAAGATGTTCTTAAAAATTAAAAATACTACCTACTTAGGTAGGTATAAAGCCCAACGTCCGCCTCGCTAAAATAAGAATAGTTTGTGTCTACTAGATATTTTCCAAACATTTAACAGACTTTACTTTCAATGCGTATTAATTAATTATCCTTTTACAATACTTTCATACACTCAAAAGGGTACATATCTATTAATAAATGATCTATCAATTACATAGCCAACTTACCTATAGGGTAAAAATGTTAAGAGCAATAAATGCAATAATATACCTATTAGAATACGTAGGTGCACAACATAGGTATACTTAATAACTTATAAGTATTAATATTTTATATAATTAACTAGCTGACCCCGCGAACTTCGTACCACATATAACATAAAAAACTAAGGGGTGGACCACCCTCAACATTTAGGGGTATGAAAAATACCCCTAAATATAGTCGGCACAATCGAAATAAAAAGCTTTGTATTGTTTTGTATTGTGGTTGTAGGCCGCGGTAGTACCCACCCGTTCAAACAATCCTACTGTACCTACCTGTTCGGTATTATGTTATTTACGCTTATTATGCACAACAGAATCACAAATCTTTATTAAAAATTAAAATATGACATTGTTTTAAATTATTTTTACTCACCACAAATTTATTCATTGTAACTATTATATTTCTTATTAAGGCACGTCAAGAACGGAATCCTGTCTTGGAATAATCTTATTTAGCACACCTCTCGGCTTTTATAGTAAAGAGGTCGTTGTAAACTCATCCTGACCTCACGTGACGTCACCAAATCTTGTAGCGTATAATCGTAGCCTGCTTGAGACTTTTAACAAGTCTTAGTGACTAACTACATGAACCAAGTTACTTTTTTTTAATGACTAAGGATTATTGAACAAAGTTAAAAGTAAAGCATTTAGCTTTGTTTATATTTTGTTTTTATTTTCTTACATTCATTTTAACTTTATTCGTTTAAATATTTATAGGTTATAGTGTTTTTATCTAAAAGAAAATAATTTTCGTAACTCTATGTAATTATCCATCCTCCCCAACACAATACAAGAACTTGCTTCATAACGAAAGTGCCCATTTCGATGTTTCTTTTGCACAGAAAATCAGTTCTACCTAGTTCAAGTGCGGGCGGTATGTACCTATAGCATACAAGAAATGCCCACCTACGTTTTAGTTCATTAATCTTAGTTGTTAAGTAACTTTCAGTTGTATGTTATTTTTTATTTAAAGTTAAATTGTAAATAATATTTTTCCAGTTGTTTATATAACTTATTTACTTAATTTCTTAACTTATTTGTTGCATTTTCCGCCGGCTTTCTTCTACCGGCCTACCTTTTTAGTCAAAAGGCGTCTAAAGCCGATGTGCCGTATTATTTAACGTTCATCCACTGTATACTTTATAATGAATAAAATTTTCAGTTTGAGTTTTATTGAGATATAAAACAGATTTTGTAGTATAGGTACTCAGTCGCTTGAATATTTAATCAGGTTATGTTAATTTTATAAACAAAATTATAAAGAACTAGTCTGCGATAAGAGTTAATGGGTGTTGTGTTCGTAAAAGGGAAAAAATAACATCAATACCATGCCTCCAAACTTGCTTAGCTTTATAATATGTATTTTGTTGTTTTGTATTTTTATTTTAAACTACAGAGAGCTCAAGACTTCGCCCAAAGAATTGGATAGAGATTTTTTAGCGGCATTAGCTGGATTCAAATGTAGTTGGTAAGTACGTAAGTACTTAATTGTAGAGAAATTATTTGGATTCATAAAAAACGGTGCTATGCATACTACGGCATTGCCCAGGCTTCCTTATTCGTGAGAAACGGAAATTTTTGATTGTTCATTAATACTTTGACCCTGCATGCAACTTGTATCTTGATTATAAGAAATAAATTATACTTATTATAAGGGAAATACGCATCGTAAATGTTAATTAGACGGTGTTGGACGTGGCTTCAGTTGTGTAGGTCACAGTTGTATGAATTATTTTCCTGATTTAGTTTTTTAGTGAGACAGAGGTTTACCATCGCAAAAATCTCCGTCTATACTTCCTTATTCATGAGAGCTGTGTAAGTGTTGAGGGTCTGCAATGGGCTTGAGGGCGACATCCATAATATGTTTTAGCGTCTAGAAAAACTTCCAAGGGTTGTCGTCGGCTGGAGTTTGACTTGACAACTCCACTTCCCCTCGTAGAAGGAGTAAACTATAAACAAACTGCAGGGAATCCGATGTTAAGCTGTCTCTGAAACCTATATTTACACATCCTAGACAACTTCATACAGCATCGCAGTGGGGTGCTGGCTAGGCAATCCCCCCTCAGTGCAACCGGGATTCGCACTCGCAGATACGCAAGTGCGGGTGTTGATAAATAAATAAATAACGCTTTCACACCTCATTGCCCCACACTAGGATTCCCTGTGTCGTAGGTGCCATCGACACACAAAGACAAATACACAAACATCCAGACCGGGAACAGAAATATAAATTCATCATTTAAATTTCTGCCTCACTCCGGGGATCGAACCCGGGACCCACCTAATGGTGGACTGGCATGGTAACCATCACATCACTGAAACTGATGACCTATTGAGGGGATTTCCCTGTGCGTCGCCTGTTTTTTTAACGGTATCTATTATTGGCGAAGACCGGCACAGAGCCGTCGGACGCCATTACACGTGACGTCCCTGGGATTTATAATATACTTATTATTAACTTAGTCGTTAAAGTAAATAATATTAATATTTATATACGATAGAGGTAGTATGTCACAGTTTTAATACGCCAATAAAGGTTAATACTATTCTATTTCTTGGAACGCCGACACAGGGAAAAGATTAGCAGAGAATTTTATATTTTTAAAGTGGTACGATAAGAGAATGCAGTTGTTTTATTTCGTGGCGCACGTCGCATGTTGCGTTAAATGCAAATTTGCTATGACAGGGTGCAGATAATGCAGGCTGTCTCAAGCTCCAGAGACACAGTTAACGACAGTAAGTATAGCCAAATTATGAAACTATTAAATTTACATTTAATGGATTGAATACTACGCAGTAAAGTAAGGAATGAGTATGAGTAGGTATACCTACCGGCGAAAGCAAATACTCAGAAATGTAATCAATTTGCGAAGAAGAAAATAATATCGAACGATAATCGAACGCAAAGATTTTGAAGACGCTCTACTTTAAGTTCAAGTTTCTAAACATACCTAACTTATTTAAAAGTTATGTCTTACTTACAATGAAATTGATTATTCTGTTAATGACCATTTAAGCATTAATTTTCTTTTATAGTTCAGCTTGCTATAGAAGCGTGTTTTTTTTTAAATTAAGTAAGTATATTTTTTTAAATTTGAGGATCGCATTGAAAACAAATAATTATCGTATTTAGTCTCATCTTGTCTCTGCTTACTTTAGGCTGTGGCGACTGATTGCTTCATTCTCGTTTGATAAAAACAAAAATAAAAGGTTTTATTGCCGTCCTTTTGACATTTGCCTACTTAGGGATTTAATAAAAAATAAAAATGCAATACATTTGATATTTATTAAAATGTTTCTATCTATTATACATAACAATTATAAAAAAACAAATAAACTGTAATAAATTCATTGTAACAAACAATTTCTCGGACAACCAATAGTTTGCATGTTGTATTAGGTAATAAAAAAAATTAAGGGCATAAATTAAAAAAAAGTCTGATAAATAATAAAATTGGCTTAGATATAATTGATGATAGTTTTCCACAAGATGTAACAGTAACTTTTATTATCTATAAAATGCGTAGAAAATATGGCTAGTAATGAAGACCCTACACTTTTCATTAAAAATCTAATATCGATCACTATAATTAAATATTAATGCTAAATGCTAATATACAGGTGGAGATCGAATGTTGGTTAAAGTAATTAATTTTTTCAAAAAATTCGATTTATAAGCTGCAAAAAGTTTATCACCGCACTCCGTCAAAAGTCTTGACGCTAAATTAAATAAGTACCTATTAGGTAGATAAAATTAATTAAAACTATTGAGACCATTTCTTTGAGTACTTTATGTCGTTTCGTCTTACGCTGTTTTCTTTGGGATAGGTATAATATGGGTAATATGAGCCTGTTTTCCTATTAAAAACGAGATATGGTGGCATGTTATTATAGCCATGGTGCGACCAGTTTCTTCTATACCTGTTCTTTGCTGTCCTTGCGGTTTCAAATTTATTTATACCAGTTTCTTCCAATTTTATTATGTGTTCCACCTTCCC
>DWQL01001274.1:0-11828 GCA_018231265.1 Noctuana haematospila | reverse complement strand
TGGACATTCCGTCTTTCTTCGGACGCCATTTTTATTGCCGACTTTAGAATAAACAACAAAACTTTACGAGTCTTTTATTACATCTTCAATACTAATGATTCCTTTCAATAATAAAGCAGACTCTCATAATAAAATAATTTAACCATCATAACGTTCCTGGTACTAAATGCCATCGACAATGGAGCTAGTTTTTGCTACTGTCGTGGTCGGTGAGGAACAGACAGATCCATTAAGACGACGAATTTTTGTATTAAAATGAAATGTGTATTAACATTTTATATAATTATAATTTCTTAACTTTTTCAGGAATGTCCCACTAGTTTCAGACCGTTACGAGGTCCTTCCTCATGAGCTCCCATCGGTCGTCAAGGCGCGACGAATTCCCGAAAAATATAGGAGAGTACCTAAAACCGTAAAGTACTTTCATACCGACCCATTTCATAATAAAATACAAAGTTAAAAGATATATTTAACTCTTATCATTGCGTCGTCGGTGAATATTTTATAAGATAGCGATTTATGTATAAAGTGCACCTAATGCCTCCAAGGATTCCTTAATCAAGCTTGGGAGGAGCTTAAAAACTATGGCGCCGCAGATCAATTAGTTCCAAGTAATAAACAAAGGAAATATTCCGGTTATGACAAGAATTCGGTCCGCTAACTTCTTTTGCTACATCAATCAAAATCATACTGATAATGAAATCATCATTTGGGTGGCCATAGAGAAGTTGGTTCTGAGAACAGAACCAAGTCCAACCCGGCTCCGAAGAGTACCGCCGTCATTATCACATTCCTGATTTATTAATTAGAAGTTAGATACTTATATGGACCATTTTGTTTTAAATTCTGTATAAGTAGGTATCGACATAACTAAACATTGACTGGACTTCTTTGATCTTGTATAAATGTTTAATTATCCTAAATTTGCATTTATCTTAAAGGCGTGTAAAGTCATACTTAGGATACAAGGTGTTTTTAGCAACAGTTCATACGACATTAAAATGTACAAATTTGACTAACTTATACATTTTCCTTAGGATTTATTATTCTAAGTATTGTTATTGCTATAATGACCTTAACAGTTTCATCAGGCCTTCGTATCAAGTTTGATTAACTCAGTAATGTGTTTCCCGATATGTAGTGGACATATCGTGCGTTAGATTTACAAATTTTCTGAAGTTCTTAAGAAATAACTCTCCAACTTTAATAATAAATTGACGTTAAAATAAATAGTTATGAGTACTATGAATTCAAGTTGTTGTCATCACTAAAACCAACCTATGATTTACATAACGAAGACTCTGTTTAAACGCTGATTAATTAAAGTAACACAGTTTATGCACAGACTATTAGAGCTGGTCGCATTTTTTCTTTTCCTTATAAACGTTTAGAAGGCAAACGAGCTGACGGCCAGCTCGGTAGAAAGTGGACACCCGTACTTGTATACCAGCCTGTCAAAACATACTTAATAGGGAGGCATATAACAAGTACTCATATTCATATATTCTAAAAACCTCGTCAAACTCGATCAGGCTCAGCTCTATGTAGAGAATATGTAAATTAATATGGCTCAGAAGCAAACGTGTGATTTTATAACGTGGAGATCTCACGATACGTTTAAAAGATGACAACCAAATGAATGTTATTATTTAGTACTAAATACCTAATGTTATTGGCGGTCATGGCCTAGTGGTTGAATTTCCGCCCGGGTCGAATCCCGTACGCACCTGTAGTTTTTAGCGACTTATTTGAAATTACGTGCGTATTACAAATTATCTATAATTTGCTCCTCGGTGAAGGAAGACATATTATTTATAACGGACGTGTATGTTGAGATATGTAATTTTGTATGCCTAAGTTATTATTACTATTAAAGTAAAAATAATGTTACTTTAATTGTTGCTTTACAAAACCATCTTAATTAATTCACTGTTATTACTAAGCAGTAAAACGCTGTGGATATTAAATGTTGCGAAATATATGGTTTCAGATTAAAATAAAGCAACACTTACATTGCGCGGCACCGAGTAATATCGCGAGCTGAATCGCGCATTATTTATTAATCATCAGGAAATTTAAATTGAATTTCATTTATGGTTCTATAAAACGTCTATTACAGTGGATAAATATGTCACACGTCGTTGTGTTGGAATTGAATTAACTTTAATTGCATTCCGTGTTTTATGAGTTGAGCACTAAAATGAAATATTTTGTGTTGATTTTGATATGTGCAGCGATAAATTCACTAGATGGTATGTACCGATAATGGCAGTTAAATGTAAATCATGGCTAGTGCATACTGCGGACGCGGAGAACCCAGACTGGCTATAGCCAGTAAATCTCTTCTTCTCTATAATAAAATTCACATACCTACTTTTATCATAAAGAAGATATAAAAAATTAATTTGCTCCTAAAATATCTTTTGCGTGAATTAGTTTCATAATTTTCTGCATTATGTTTAAACAGTATTTATATACATATTAAATTCTATCTAACTGAATTGTTTTTTTCTTCAGATACTAATGAAGAATACAGAAAACACTATGGTTTAAGTTTTCACAGAAATTGCGGAAACTACATTATAAGTTTTAAGTGCTTAACAGCATGCAAGAGCATGGGTTTTCAAGTTTTTCGATTGGATTATAAATGTAAATGTTCCTGTCATGAATTGAAAACCACGACTATTCTGCCAGCGTTTGTTTGGCGGACCAATGGGACGACGAAAAAAGTACCTGAAACGTTTAGTCCAAAGCTTTACGCGGTAGTAGGTACGCTATCACCATCTCCAGTAGAAAAAATTGAATTCGAGACGACAGCTGCGCCAATATTTTCTGGTTGCCCAAATATTTCTAATACCGAAGTCTCGTCGTTGAATTCTACTGCCAAACCAACTGATGGTACGAGTAACAGTAGTACTATACCCGCGAATGGTACTGAATCTACGAGTAATTCGACTGCGACTGTAACTGAGGAAACAAAAGCAGTAACAACATACACCACCACAGAAGCTTTTGCCTAGTACTCGTATAATTTTGCGGTTATAAATATTGAACGCAAAAGGACCGTCTTTCTTGTAAATTCTTATGTCGCTACGAACATGAATGTACTCTACAATTTTTGTAAAAAGTAAATGGTTAAATAAAATTTTACTTACAAGTATAAACATTTCTTTATTTTGATATAAATGTGTATGAATGGCAGTATGGATGTGCATTGTGTATCTATTTATTCCCATCCTACGTTATACTTTAACAGAACGAACTGATTACTATTTTTATATTTGTATATGAAAAATATAGAATATTACTTATACAAAAAACAGTTAATGTTATTAAAATGGTGATAAAAAAACTCGCAGCTTTTATTATGCAATTCTCCTTCACTCGCAACACTTTAAAAAGACCTATTCTTTAAATGTGTGATTTTTTTCTTTTGTTTTCATAAAGACCTACTCGTAGGTTGCAAAATATAAGTTACTCAATACTATTTTCCTATGGGAGAATTAACAAACAGAGTATAGCTGTGTTTCTGTAATTTTAAACGATATCTACAATATTAAGTAACAGAATATAACATTCATAGGGGTTTCTTGTATTTTATGTTAACGCTACTTAGGTATAACTCTTAATGAATACGTTACAACATGAATTTTTAAAATTTTTAATGATTTTTTAATATCCGTGACTCATAAAATCCTGTTATACCCTCGTAAATCGTTAATGTATAATTACGTTTATTTTCATGCTACTAGTTTGTTACATTACATTGATATGGAATACATATTGTCATTTTTTTGCATTTTGTTAAAAACAGAAAAAAGTTTTGGGGAAAGTTTTAGCACAGTTGGTAAGGTTTTAAATAGTTTAAATAATAAATAGTTTTCATTATTAAATACTCACTATTATTGTTTATTATATTTTTACAGTTCCAATTCATATAGAATCAAAATTAAATGGTATGTATGTACATTGCTTTATATTGAAATTTTTAAATCAAATGTGATTACTATTTCTTTTAGGTATATTTTTTCCTATACAGCTTAGTAATTTTTAACACGATAATAAAATTTTGTAAGAAATTTTATGTAAACGCCTAAAGGTTTTCTATCTTTGTGATTACATATATATATATATATTTATTGCAGTATCATTTACAAAATCAGCGTTACGTTATGGATTTCACAGGACACATGAGTGTCCAAGTTTTGAAATATCATATATTTGCATACAAAAGTGTTTAGATCTTAATTACGATGTGGCTTATGCTGACAAGAAATGCAAGTGCACTTGTTACAACAAAAGAGACAAGGCAAAATATAGTCCAAAGTATAACACTACAAGGATAAAGTGGAAGCTGGGAGCACCGACCACTATAGTTCCAGCATGGGCGCAAGACGACGATAAGGGTGATATCGACAACGACAATAGCGACCAGATCAATATTGTTAGTGTGGACGATGAGGCAACTGATTTTCTTTCTACAAGTTTGCCAAATGTTACGCCAAGTAACTTGACAGTGATCTCACCAACAACTGAAAAAAATAAGATACCCAGTGATATAAGTCACAGTAATATTACCGTTGCAACTAGTGATGTCACTCTCAAAATTACTACTGGAGAAAAGACCGTCAAAATGACAACTGAAGGTGCCGCTACATCTACGTAGGAAAATTAACTGTGTAAATAAGTTCTAAAATAAACTGAATTAAATTTCCCGTTCGTGTTTCGTTGTGTGTACAAATTTTAATGAAAAAAGAGGTATTAGAAAATGTTTTACCGACTTCAAAAATTAATTAACACAAAATAACGAACCAAATTACATTGTTTGGGAATACATATTGTGTTCTAATTTAAATTCAGTGTTTTACTGATGATTAACTAATAAACCAGAAAATGGTCAAATATTATTGAAAATAACATTTATACGTTTTGAAATCATAACATGTCAACGATTTTTCTTACAGATTTTCTTAAGAAATATAATATTCTTAATGGAAATAATAAATAATCTAACAATAGCCTCTTTAGAAACGATACTACATTTTCATTTCAAGTTACATATCAATTTTATTCTTGAAAGATGTATCTTTCCCAGAATGCGCTGTGAGTAGAATATTCACGAAGGCCAACAGAAATAATTATCAATATATTATGCTTAACGGCCACATTAGGGAAATAATTTCCTTAGGGCTCATAAAATATTAAAGCCGATACAAGTTTATGGCTTTCCAATATTTTGTTTCTTATAGAATATAAAATGATGATGTTATGTGAAGAATTAGTACTTTGAATGTATCACAGCTCAAAACGACTTCTCTCTGCATTTACGAACATCAAGTTTAGAACCTAAACCTCAAGACATTCAGATCACGACCATTCACGCAAATATTCGGAATATCAACAAGAATATATTTTATTTTCCCTCTGAGGTCCCTTCATAGCGGCATGACAAAAAAACTTTTTATGCAATGCCCAAGAGGCAGGACGCCAGACTGACGGCTATGACGTATCGCTAAGATTTTTTTACCGATACTCAGCGAACATAAATATGCTTTTATATCAATGTATCAATTTCTTTTGGCACGATCGACGTTTTTTTGTAAAACTATTTCACTGCAAACATTACCATGACGCGGGTAAAAGCCGCTAAGTAATAGAGCTTGTCAAAGCGACAGGTTTTTGTTATTATTTTTTACTGGAAAGTAAACTGTATGATTTTGGTGTAGATATAATTTTCTTATTGTGTACCTTTGCAATTTGGGCAATTGAATTATTTCAATTCTAAGTTGCTATGATATACCTAATTGAATCACCACACAGGCTATTAGAGATTGCTGTCGATTGCCATTTGCATACTCGTAGCTCGTTCTGGCTTTTTGGTATTGAGGGCAACAATTATAAATCTTAGGATGACCCTCCTTTATGGCAGCATTGATACAGACATACTGGCAGTCGATATTAAGTCAACTGTGCTGGGGATAGACGCAATAAAATTTCTATGATCGATATTTATTAAAGATTGACCCCTCGATTGCCGGCATTGTATAGAAGAGCGCGTCTTTTTTTTGTAGTTGGAAAATCTTTATTTTTAAAAGCCTTGTAGCGGTGTTATTGTATGTGAAAAGTGCAAAGTCTCAATTGGTGAAAATCTTTGAAAAATTCTAAATCTTTGAATAAGAAGTTTGTTACTTATGTCGGATTCGACATTTACTACTACGCACTATATTTTAGCTAACTAGAGTTTTTATTTATTCTTGAGGTTTGTTTATGGCCAGGCCGCCTTCATGCCTCTTTAATATTAAAATCACAATCATCCTGATTAAAACAATACAATTCTACCAATCTTCAGAGATTATTATCACAGCAATACTTAGTAATTATATCAGGCTAAAATGAACAAGCACATTAAATAAAAGGTAAAAGCATTTCTGAAGGATGCTACTAAGTCGACTAATCCGGGAAGTATACTTTGATGAAAGATTGATTTATTTCTAATGAAACGCTTTTGGGCTTTCTTTTATCTGTCTATACACAATCAGGGGCAAAACAAGAGGAAGGCAAACAATAAATCCTCCTACATAAAAATTGCAACAACTTTGTTCATAATACCGATGGAGGTATCATCAAAAGTTGGTTCGCTTCGCACCCTCGCGCTCATTCGTGCAGAGATTACCAATAAATCCAATACGGGATAATTGGCCCGCTTAATTCTGTTCTATCTTTCTACTTAGTTCAGTCGTCAGAATGTGCCAGCTCAGGCCCCTGGGGAGAGTCCAGTTGGGAGAATAAATACCAATTACTGGCCAAACAAAAATCACCCCTTGACTGTTCTGTTAGGAACGGTTTTCAATTGTAAAAATGAAACAAAGCAGGCCACGGGAAATGAAGAAAGGAGTTCGGATAATGAGCCATTTTTAGTGTCTGCTGCTTTATGTAGATGCCTATATTGTATGGCAGTTATTCATAAGTTGTGACGTGATAGGTAAGTAAGTGACGTATGATGGACATAGGTGTGAGTATTCCCTGTCGTTTTATGGACGAGTATTAGAGAGTCGGGGGAGACAGCGATTTGATATTCGCATCAGCCGATGGCCCTTGGGACTACAGTGTTGTGATTCAATACTGAACCCTACGATCGGTATTTTTTTACATGCACTTAGATATGGGAAACTTAGATATTTGGATTAATAGACTCAAGGAGTATACTAAAAGATATTGTTAATCATAAAAGGTTGCAACACAATTTTATATTTAATTTGTACTTACGAGTATTACGAGATTGTAACTCTAAGCAATTCAAAAACTTAAAAAGAATAATGGCTACATTTCTCTTAAGTCGAAATAAAAACGATTTTTCTCTCAAGCAATGAAAGCGTTCGAGAAAGAAACGTAGGTATATTTAGGTTCCAGAATATTCAATACAACCCCAAGACGAGTTAGAATTAAAACGTCAGTCAAAGCGGAAAAATCCCGTTCCGAAAAATTAGCCAACAAAATTCCGACAAATAATTAATCTGGAATAATCATACAAAACGATGTGAGCGGGATGCCCGGGCATTATTACCATTCATTTCAAATCAGCCGTGCGGAGGGTCGGGAGGGACCTCGCCCTGAATAAGCATACATTTTCCAATCAGAGCACGTATCATTTAACTCGCTATTAAATTCGACTTCTTCCCTCCGAATTATTATCATGTCAAATATAAAGCTTCGTGGTGTATAAGTTACAAATCAAACATTCCACTTAGAATTTTGGATTAAATCGTGACCAAAATAATCGATGTAACTGCAAATGGCGGACGATGAAGCCAATCATATACCTATCTGTAACTCTTACGTGAGTCATTATTTTATTACATTACTATGAAGTAATACACACTCTTCGCTTAAGTTTCTTAGATAGTATTTGTGTATCAAAATAAGCTACATAAATTAATTGGATTTAAAATTTTGTTGTTTACCTTGTAAAATGAAAAAGCTTACAAACGTGCTAAAGTGAACTCTCCACTTTAAGGCACCGGTTTATCATTCTGCTTCAAGCGAATTAAGCGATATAATTGATGAATAGTCTGCAGAAAGAAGCAGAAATATAATGTTGAAGCCTCCATAGGAAGGTCTTCTAGACATGATTGTTATGTAAGTAAGTATATAAAGTTCAAAATAAATTAAACTATTTGTTTACCACTGAGGTATCAGGCATGTATTACTTACCTACTATTAATAAGTGCAATACAAAATCTTCAATTATTTAGAAAGAAAAAAGAAAATAACGAAAAAATGCTTTATTGCCACACAAATATTACAACCTCTAATTTACAAATAAGTATATAAAGTGTGGGCAAAGGAAGAATCTCAGCTTCTGCTAGCACGAGGTTCCTCGTGCAGCGTTGTTTTTCAGAGTCTCCCTCTCCCTTAGATATAGTTTGGGTTTTACTCTTTAATACTGTAACGGTGTTTAATTTTAATTATTACATCTGCTTTTATTCTTCACATAAAATAGTGTGTCTACAGCTACAGATACGAGTACTATAGAGAAAATATACTTAGGATAGACATAGTATACCGCGGTTCCGATTTTGGGACAAGCATCGTGTCTAACACTTTTGGATTATAATATGGCACTAAGCATAATAAAAATGATACTCAAAATACTTCGGAGTATGCTGAAGTTTTGCGGTAACATTACACAACAATATCTTTCGCGTAACTGATAGGCGGATATTTGCCGCGTTTTAAATATTGTTCACTGATGTTACCAAGAATTTTAACACAATCTCATAAATGTTATTAAAATTAGAAACTTTCACGTTAATTCATTGTTTGCGAAACAAACTTTTGTAATAAGATGCTTTATTGTTGTTTTACTTATGTTCAGTTGTACAGATACTTTTTCTAAGATTTACCGTTCATAAATACAACTATGTGATTGCTAGCTTCCTCGAGATACCTACTTGTAGATGTGCAAGAAATTGAACTATACGATTAATTAATATGTATTAAATTTGGCATTTTAAAACTGACGTCACTTAAGGGGTTATTTAATGATTTGGTAAGAAAATTATCATTACTAATACAAAAGAAACATATCAAGATAGGACGAGAAACGGACAAATAATTGAATGAAAAGTTACAAATGCATTAATATCTCACAAAAATTGAAATGTTCATACGAACATTCAACTATACGTTATTGTTCTTTAGAGAATCGTAAGCTTTCTTTCAAGGCACAATCATGTCAGCAAGTAAGAACAATAGACTTGAAGCACACCGCCCGTGTGTCGTGTGTAAGAGACGGTATCCTGAGAGAGTGCTTAAGTAGCAATGATAATTAAGCTTAACGATGTTAGAGATGTGCAAACTGGTTAAGCCGAGCTCCTTTACTGCTTATTTTGTAGCAATATTCGTTTACTGAATGAGTCTTCGCAAATTAAGAAGTGAAACGAATTGCGACATAGCGCGCGTTTGTCTTCGAGCAAATAAGAGGGTCGGTTTGAACAAATTGGGCTGATGACTGGAGCTCCGAAGTCTCGCAAATATTCTTTTGAAAGTAAAGTAAACAGAATGTTTGTCGGCATAATTCTGGTGATTTGTAAAATTGGAAATTTTGCGCTCGTGCAAACAAACATCTTGCCGCATTGCCGTGTCGTCAAATATTATTCCCGGAACGGTAGCAACCACTCAGATTTTATCGTGACATTAGTTGCGTAACTTCAGTTTAGGTGGAGCTACGCTAAACTCGTGAATAAAAGTTATTTTGTTCATAATGGCTCGGGAGCGCTTACATTTATTTAAAAAGCTGACAAAAGAAAAATACGGGGCGCGAAATTTTATTCCAGCCGCGAGGTGAATTTGTTTTTTGCAGACCGTCCTCGTCGCAAACAAAGCAGAGACGGTGATGTTTTAGTGCTGATTGTAGTGATCTAGTTTGCTAGAGTTGCGAAATATCTTGACTCTAGAATCTAGAGTAGTAATTAATCTTACTTTCTTTTCTTATATATTATGTTACTTAATTAATCAATAAGTAACATATATCTTTTACAAATTAGCATGCCACCTGTTAAGTTTTAAATGCGGTCTATCGACATCCAGCATAGCGGTGGTTTATAAGACCACCGGTGCGGTGGTACTCTCTAGGGCGAACTGTACAAGTTCTACTAAGTAGTAGTAGTAGAATCCATTAATCCATTGTATACTTACAAACTACATCCAGCTTAAAGGAGTCCTCGATACTCTGGCCAGGTAGAGCGCTGTTGTCAGCAACGCATTTCAGCTGAACACCATCGTCTTCAGGCAGTGGCATGAACTGCAAGCTGCTGCTCACCCAGGTCTCATTCATTGCATCCATTATCTGCATAACAGTGGAGTCATTAACTACAAGTACATTTGAATTTGATGAACCCACTAATAGCCTAGTAGTATTTTTTCAAATTTCGAAAAGTAATCGATTTAATCGATGTAATCGATTTAGCTGTCATACATTGTAAACGATGCAGTTCAAAAACGTGTCATTTCAGTAATAAACGAGAAATGAATACGATCCTTTTTTTATTTCTCATCGTATTCGTTATGCTACTGTTCGATGCAGGGGGAAACTCGAAATTGAATTTCATTTTTTGGAAACCAAAAAAATCATACTAGAGCCTATTTTGTTTTTCATAGGTTCATGGTTTCAAGTTATTCTTATTAATATTTTTACTACTAGTCCGTATCAATAAAACTGTGTTGTGTAAAATAATTTAATAAGTAATAAGCTTAGAACCTTACTAGTACACGTATGTTCATTGTTCCTGTACTATTATTTATTATAGAAATAAATTTAAATTTACAATTTCATAAAACACAGAAGCAGATTAATGTAAAAATAAATTATTAACAATACCAGTTTACCTTTCCCCTTTTAAATTTCCTATTGTCTTTGAACCAGGTGAGTTGCGCTGGTGGCCGACTCCCCTCCGACACACACGTCAAACTGACGTATCTCTCTGATGATAACGTCACTGGCTTGTTCAGAATCTCCACACGGGTCGGCTTTACTACAAAGAAAAAAGGATTTTTTGTAACCATTTCAAATGGAATACCAAGTTTTGTTGTTTTTTAAGCTTTTTACACGGAAAAATTTATATATTTTCACGGGTTGCATTAGATTTTCGGGATGGCGGTCTCACTTTGTGGTTATCGTGCTGTAGAGATATCCGCTTTTATTAGAGGGTGCTTTGTCATTTTGGCACTACGAATCATAAAATTACAAAGATGTTAAAATAAATAATAGATGCTACTAATTAAACTGGTTCACTTGTAACATGTACCTAACAATTGTTATTTGAATAATTTCATAATTGACCTCGAAGCTAGCATTTCTACATCATTATAACTGATAACAGCTAACGCGGTTCGCTGTTGAATGACTTCTAATGGCAATACTTGCTATGCAAAAATTTTATACTAATTATAATGCTCGTAACTTTTCTATCGGACAATTTATTGTCCAACCAAGGTTATTTAGCCAGTAATAAAAAAACAATTTTGAGCTAAGAATTCCTTTTTAGTTTTCTTTCACAAGCCACACTTGCACATTATTAATTTACTTAATCATCTTGTACCTATAAACATACAGAACCAGAATGTCAGATTTAATTAAATCAAATTAATGAGAAAACATCAGAATACACCTTTCCTTGTTATTAAAATATAATGAATACTTATTATATTCGTGAACTTACAAAGTCCAAATCAAACATACATACACAAATTCAGTAAAAAAGCAGGAGAGCTGTGGTGAAAAACGAATTTAGTGTTATTAAATCATTTTGTAGTCAAAGAAAACCCTT
>DWQL01001273.1:0-11828 GCA_018231265.1 Noctuana haematospila | reverse complement strand
AGCGACGCACTCGTCCTTGATAAAACTTTCTCTTCCCATCCTAAAGATTACAGATCTGTGCGGTGAAAAAACGTATCAGCTGCAATATTTCGTGCGCGCGTTTTTCTTACGAGTAGTTAATGTAATAGCAAACGAACATGCACCTATTAAACATTAATACTTAATAGTTCCAAGAATTTTTGTCTAGGATCAGCTTGTATTACGAAGAGGGCATAATAAAGCTATTACTAAAGTTGACATAGTTTTGATTGGCCGGTTTAATTGCTCATCTAATTACTGAAGTTTTATTTTTTGCTTCTAAGGGAACTTATTCTTTAGATTCAAAACGCTCTTCCTCATATTTTTGTTAATTTGAAAAATTCTGAGGAGCCAAGCTAAGTTTTATAGCAGGAATGCCATAAGGATTGCATGTGGGTACCGTAGAATATTCTTTGATGCGGCAACGGTCCTAATTCGTTTTCCGCCCTTGGATTCGCCCTTGGTTCGTTAATACAATAGAAACGAGGGTGTGGGCGCGTCCTTGCATCATTTTTGAAAGGGTTGGGACGTAAGTGAAGTTCCACCTACGAGTATGTCGTCTGGGTCTGTAACGGTTCCCCACGATTCGATTCAGATGTTAATATGACGTACGTCTGATTATATTGAACCACTTCCCGCTTGCTGAACTAAGGCATTCCCTGCGGATTATGACATGGATTCAACAAAAACTAAACTAAAACTAAACTAAAACTAAAAAGAACAAATAAGGATAAGAAATAAGAAGCTCCTCGCGTTAAAGTGGGCGATAAAATTAAATACTAGCGACTATTCTAGTGTCGCTGGTGTTCATGGGCTGGTGGTAGAAATACAACTTTTTAATTTCCTCGAAGTGTGCCTTTAGAAAATTAAGGAATGTTTTATGGTATTACATCAAAATCTGGCGTGGCTGAGAACGTTGCCCTTGTCCTTGAACCGACTTTCTCTTTCGAATTATACACTCGTCTAAGAGCTATTTATAGCTGCAAGCGTAAAGATTTCTCGCGCTGATAAGTAATTTTCTAGAATGACTACTTATTTTTATTAAATGAGTTGAGGATACAGAATAGTTACTCAAATAATATATGTGTTTTCAAAACGAAATCTTGCATTTTATTTTTTTTATTTTTTTATCTAAACGATACAAAAAATTGCTTTGATTGAATAGATGTAAGGCTATTTCTTAGCCCCTTGTACAATTTGTATGGACGCATGCGGTTAGTTATCACGTGTCAACTTGTTACCATCATACAAAATGACAGAATGCATTAAGTAATGTGTTTCATATTGAATTTAAAAAAATCGAAAGGGCTGGTCTTTTCAACCAATTTCAATTTGATTCTTAAATAGAACAGTGCAATGTTTTGGAGCAAAGCACAATAAGCAACTTTGCATTCTAATGTATAGCTACATCAGTTAAGCACAGACTCTTAGATTCACTATCTGAGAAAAAAGTGTTCGTTTCTACGAACTTAATAGCGAAAGACATCAAGCATTGGTAGATACACGATAGCGGGGTATCGGTTGTCGCGAAATTGCGAAGTGTGGAGATGGCGGATCGAGTCGCGTTTCTCCTATCGGAAGTTCCGGCTTCACGAGAATGGAAATTGGGAGGGATCTTATACTCTGTTCTGAAACTGGACGGCTTTTCACCCGCTTTTCTTTCAATAGTATTGGTTATTTCTAGCAATAGATTAGGATTTTTACAATTTATAATACTTGCTCTGTAAAAATTTACATGTTTGTTATTCAATCACGCGAAAATGACTAAACAGATTTCAAAATCCGTTTTAGTACCAGTTTAAGCTTTATAATAGGATTAGGACTTGTATTAAAACTCCTATCAATTATTACATAGTTCCGTTCCTTGAATATTTTTACTGACATAAAATGTAGCGTAGGTATATTGAGCAATTTATTAAATTATGTCTTATCTATATTACTTAAATTGCCTGTAATAATGTGTGTTTGTCATCCACTGTAAACATACATAAATATAGAAGCAATGATCTAGTTACAGGTAATATGTAAATTAAGCAATTTTCTCGCAAAACAGTAAATAATTTTCGTACATAATTTATACCCAAAGACCAAAGATGTTTATTTATTTCATCGTGTCGATCTGTCGTCCTCTTTACATATCTTTTCTATATCTAGCTTTGCCATTAAATACGATAGGCCTGTCTTTATCAGGTAAATGTAAAACCAACATCGCGGTCATTCAAGTTATACTTTATAAGAACTATAAATAGTTCTTATAATTTTTCATAGTCTACCAAATTATTACTCTTAAGTGTAACAAATAACCAAACTGATTTCATGATTTTAAACCGCTTTTACTTGTTTATTTGAACCAACTATTCTCTATGTTTGTGTATATATAAAGTAACATCTTAAACGGCTTACAAAATGTTAGGATTTTTAGATAGGTACTCTAAGTTTGCAGGTATTTTACTCGTATGTAAAATCAACATTAGTAATGTTTTGTTCAGGAAACGTTTTGGCAGATGATAGGTCTGTGTCCGTAATGATAATCACGCTCTTATTATGTTAAGTTATTATGCAATCAATGGAAGGTAGGCTAATAGTGTAGAAGTGTTGCGCGACGGACACAAAGTGGCTCTCGGAATCCACACAATCGTACTAACGAAAGTTACCACCGGACTTAGTGCACCTCCAATGCCAAATGCGGCGAAGAAAGCGAGCTGCCCAGCTTCCATTACGAAGCCTCTTAAATATCGTCATCTCGCTCTACCTGCTACGGAGTTTGCTCGTAAGAAAGAGACCATGTGTGCTTAAAAGAGAAAGTGGGCCACGTTACGTTTCTCAGTGCCATTATCACGGGCATTGAACGTAAACGTCAACGAGCATCATCTCGTCGTGTGAATTCATCTCTATTACGAAAGCATTTACGTTCATATTCGTTTGTTTTCGTGGAAAAGTTCCATGGTGTAGTTTGCCATTGATACTGAGATGCAAAATTCGGAGAGCAACGAACTGCGGATGCGAGAGAAAGTGTTGCGTGGCGTAACCTTGAGCGGATCACCTAATAGATACGTCAATACCAAATGTGACATGCAGGTGCATAGTAATTGAAAACCCAGTTTTATTTTGCTAAGACGTACAAGATTGACATGACTTACTACTTTGTTTTATTTATATAGTAGCGAGTATGTCGGGACTTCTCTTGAAACTAAGTTTTTTATATCATTTGGCATAACAAGATAAGTTTAATTTATTAAATTAATAGGTACGTAATGAAGTCATAATTTCCCTCTCATTTTAATCATTCATCCCATAAGTGAAAATGGCAGTTCAGCAACACACAGTAAGAAGAGTAATGGCAATAAAAGTGATAATTGACGTTTTTCCAATAAAACGAAAGCCGGCGAACACAATGGCTCGCCTCGCGATGCACTGTCTCATCAATTTATTAATTTAATCTTCTAGTCGAAGCAATGCACGTTACTAGAACATTTTATTCTTGGAAACGCTTGAATGGAGTTTGATTATTTTCCTTTTTATGCTGAAGATCTAACGACAATTTTAGAGAAATCTGTAACACACTCGGTTCATTAGTAATTAAGAGCGATCTTAATAAGTGGTGAATATGGTTCAGTTAAATAAAGAACACCTTAAGCTTTAGCGATTTATTATTCATGTGTACTACCTGATTCACTTTCTAACGAGTCGTATCCAAAGAATAATGGAGAAGAGAAGCGTGACTTTTCGGTCCATTCTCATCCATTAATTAAGTAAAACTTTCAGCTCGTTACCAGCCAATTAAGTTGCAGCAGGTACTTGCCTACGTTAATCAGAGCCGAAAGTGACTCGGCAAATATTAAACTGGTAAATAAATGCGTTATAATTATCTTCATGTTCTTCTCTTCTTAAGTTCTGAGATTTTCTGAGTTCTGAGTTCTGCGATTTGATCATCGAAGAATTTTTCTCCTTCTATTAAAATTTGTGGTTTTAGTTCATAATATACCCGTGATACCGTATCTTTACACGTGATAGCATTTGTTGATTAGGTACTTTTTTTTACCTTTTTCGTTTCGGAATTGACGATGTTGTAACCTTTACCCCGTATCAATGTATCGTATGTGGCTTTAAATCGTACGAAAGTTTTAAAATCCACTCATCTTCAAATTCCTGAACCGATTTTTACATAGCTTTACACATACCTACATTGAGATCCCGTGATAGGTACAACATTATGACTATTTCAACTTAGTTTCATCGATCATCAATTGTTGGTCTATACTTGAACCTAGAACCGTATAACTAGAAAATTCCTTGATTTTTAACCATTTATTGTTTCTCATTATATGAATAAGTTTGGACGCACTTTGGATTTTTTTGCTAATGTGTAAAATAAATAGAACAAGACAAAATGCACAAATATGGATAGTGTAACAATAATACATGGTTCAGTCGATCTTATGACCAATGCAAAGACCTGTAGACCAGTAGATCTGACCAAGATTTATTTCGACGTGACGGAGCATGCGTTAGTTATGTTGTGAGAGAGATCTCCGCAAAATCCGTTTGACGCCAGTCATGATGTCTTTTCGAAATCGTGAATCGACTATAAAGCGTGCGCTTAATGTCAGACTCTGTTAAAGTGTAACCAATTAAGATGTTATCTATACCGAATTCTCATAGAGCTTGCTATTAATTGTTGCAAAAAAGAAGTCGTTTAAATATTGATTGCTAAGACTCGCAGATTAGCCATACATAGAAAATGAAAGTTCTTTGTGAATTTACAACTCACGTTACTTTTTGTGTATCATCCCGTGTGAAATTTAGACATGAGGTTTTGTGAACATTAAGAATGCACAATGCTGTCTGGGCGGGGTCTACATGTTTTGTTAACATAGCATTCACTCTAATGACGTTAGTTTGCAAACTCATGTAGGTACTTCGTTCGGTTTTCACAAATGGACGGAGTCGTTTATGTGGAAGGTTTAAGTGTACCTATAATTTGTTAAGGTTTTGTGTATTGGGGTGTATTGTGGGTTTTGCGAAGATATCGGAAAAAGCCCGCCCTGAAAACAGAAAATATTGTGGCTATAACCCCGAATTATTTTGTTAGTAACCCTTTATTGATTTCTCTCTAGACCCGATTCTAAAGTCCACGAGGACTAGTACGTAATAAACATACAACATTGATTTCAAATTCACTTTTGATCAAGAGGTTTAGGTAAGTATATCAAGTTTATCAAGCGTTACTACCGATTTTAATCAGCACTTAAATACTTAGTTGAATATCAAAATTAATACGCTTTTGAATTCCCATGGGTGTGGCCGGCTGCGGAGTGATGAGTGATCTTTAATGACTGAATCAATTGAGGAAGTAGAAGGTGCTGTGAAAATTTGGAGCAGCTTTCACTGGATGCTGGACGTTGATCAATGAGCGGCAAAATTGGATAACTCCATCCGTCCATCTCGCGGGCGACTAATAAGTGTTTTGACAGAGCAATCATAGATAGTTAAGCTACATAAATGTTCACGCGAACTAAGTCTGCGAAACGCCTCGGGCTCAGGTTTCTTAAGAAATTCGACTGTGCCAATATCACTAATGGGTTCTGTAACACAACAATTCAAATGAGTAATTCGTGTGTTAAACATTGCATTGGAATGCTTAAAAGCAGAAAGAAAGTACGAACCTTTTAACTTGCTAACGAATGGAATACCTAAGTGGGGATAAGAGTCGTCCTCGAGGAAGATAACAAATTATTTAAAAGACTAACAAAGTTGTGTTAAAAATGAATCATCTTTTTTTTTCTGTATCTGAAAATAATATGCATTCCAATCTCAGGACTGCTGGAAGAAATTTCAGATTTAAATAAGCAGTTTCTATGTACAATGTTATATATATAGGTTTTATTTATAAGGTTGAGACTGAGGTGTACATAAATTATTAAATAAATAAATAAATAATACACACCTGCAGTACAACTAATTTATACTTTTATTATGTATTTATTTAACGCACCTTTCATTTATCACACAAAATGTATCCACGAATATTTTATAGATGAGAGAGAGTCTTTAGAAAAGCCACAATCGGCGTACCTAATCTATTTGTGGCAATTAAGGCGCGATACGAAAGCACGTCGTACAGGTAGTGCAGGTTTCAGCGGACACGAAACCGCGCCAGGGCGCGCGCTGTGGTTTCCGTACGAGGAACTATTTATGGCACGATTCGATTTTGATTGCGCTTATTGTACTAATCTTGGGCCACAATGGCCCACATTTGTTGCGTTTCTGCTCGTGGTGGTTAATTGAGCGCAGCCAGCACCTACTGTAACTATTATTATAATATTCCGAGTGATTATAATGAAAATAGGATGCCCCAGGGCTCGCTTTCTTGACAGGTAACTAGCTAGTAAGCAACCTATGTAGTTTTGAACCTAGATTCTAGTTGCTTTTACCAACAAATAATTATAAAAGTACCTAACTTAAATACTAAAAAAATTATTTTATGTTAGTTAAAGTGCTCCTAACATCATGAACTAATTTAAAAATCCTAAATTTAAAGAGTGTTTAAAAGTTAATTGTTCCAGCCGAATAAGTATTATGTTATTATGTTTAAACAATATTACGAGTATAATCTAACAAATATCTCATAACATTATTACACGTTCGTCTAACAGTGGCCAGTCAATAGCTTCAGTTTTAAATCGAGAAATGAGACTTTCTAACCAACCAGCGATAAAACGGCTGGGGTGAAATCGCGAGCGTCGCGCAGGCTGCTAAGAACTTACGATAAGACCACAATGTTGTCAAAGTAAGGTTCAGTATTTTCCATTATTCAATCAATATGTGAATTCCAAACTTATACTTTTAGCTTCTGAATTGAAAAAAAACATGAAAAGCAAGTTGATTTTGTATATGACTACGTTTTTTATTTATATAGGATAGGTAGGTACATTAGATTTGTACTTATTGTGAAATTTTGTAAACCTTAAACACTAATAGGTGATTATTTTATATATTCTCATCCTCAGCTAATAGGTACGAGTACGTAGGCTACTTTTCGCTGCAGTCGGATTAACGCATTGGTGCTCTTCGTTTCGCTTCAGTTGATCTAAGAGGCGTCGTACTGAATTTCATCGTCGAAGTGACTAAGATAAACAAAACCTGAAAAAAGTAAAAACTTCTGTCGAGCTACGTCTGTGTTTGCTTCAATAAAAAAAAAGTGATGTATAATTTGAATGAAATATTAACAACAATCCAAAAAATGTAACCCTAACCCCAAGAAAGATCAAGCATACGGTAACAAATTGTAAATGAGATAAGGCGACCTTGTCCGGTGATAAGGTGAAGGCCGCACGCGGCTTCCTCTCGTCCGAACGGGAGCGCGCGCGTCAGTGAGAGACGCAGCCGGTGCAGTTCCGGCGCAGCACGCTGCAGTCGGTCAGTGGGTCAGCCCCACGCACGGAGGGGGGAGCCGGCGAGCCCGTGCGCACAGTGGTGAGCAGTCGCCACCGCCATGCTCGCGCCACCCGTGCCGCCGCGTTACTAGCGCCCACCGTAGCGCCCGCGCCGCCGCCCGCGCGCGCGGCTCGCCTACAGCTTTTCATCTGTTAAACTCAGCGTGTTTTGGTTGCAGGCCGCCGACTGACGCTGGGCTGAAACATGAGGAGGACCAGGCTCCTGCTGGCGATCGTTACGCTCCTGTTACGGGTAAGTTTCATGTTAATTTTTTTAAGTGGTAGGTGGAGTCGACGTTTAGGTATTGACGTTGCGTAAGACGTAGGGGGTAGGTATGACGCTATGCCATTCAATAACTCTTCGACCCGATTACAAAAAGTATGATTTGTGTGAGTTGTCTTTGAGTGTCCGTGGTGCCCACGACACAGGAATTATTTAGTGATCTGCTTTAAGTGTGAAGAGTTAATTATGTTATTTTTCTGAAAATATTTCGAAGTCGGTGAATGGTAACTTACATACAAACAAAAATTACATCGGTACTAATGTTTTTTGTTTTTTGCCCTAGTTATCTATAATTCTATTGATACCTAATTGTTTTTTAAAAAAATTTTTTTACTTAATAAGATTTCTGGACACAAAATTTAAATAATAATTTAATTTATACTGCTATGCGAATTAATTTCTTATTGCCAAAAAATCTACTTAGGTAAATAAGAATTTTTTGACGTAATTTGACGTGACGACATTGAGAATTACTTAGGTTCCAGAGAGTCTAACATTCGACTTCTCGTCGAATAACAGATCAAATCAATCATAGAAGCATCTTTAATATTTATACCGTTGAGTAGCCCCACGCTACAGCTAGCTAACCGTCCAGTGCCGTATTACGATCATTATCGGACAATACGTGTAACGTACAATAACTGTGGTCTACATTGTATTGACAGATGAAAATAAATCAGAAACTTGACACTCACCTTCACTTAACAGACAAGACATGGTAGTCATCGCAAATAATTATTAATATCATAGAATCGACATAAACATTTTAATAAACAAGCTTGAAAAAGGGTGCTTTAAACCGCTGAGAATGGTTAAGTCAGATATTGACTGATTAAAACGAGGTAAAAAAAATAAAAAACTTTTCCTTAAAGAACTATGAAGTTAGAATTATTGACGTCAGAAAACTTAATTTCTCACTCAAACAAAATTGGTACAGATGTTGCGAACCATGAATGTTTGTTTTCATAATTTTATTTATACGAGGAACATAGAACCTCCTATTTGAAGTCGGTAAAAATTAAAATCATTAAAAAAAATTAAGAATCACACTTATCACTTCACTTAAGAGACTATATTTAACACTTCATTGCATAATATATAAGCCAGTTTCATATTGTTAGCGTACCTATACTGTGGTATGGCAAAATTGACAGAACTATCGCTAGTCGTGATCTAAGTTGCTCATGAATGCCGCACACAAACTATTGTATTCGACTGTTATGTCATCAGCGGTATTGATTGAATAATACCTATGACTGATTATAAAGCCTACACAATTGAATTGAATGTTATATAATTCAACAAACTGTTAATCAAAGATGATGTTCTTTCGAATCCTTAAAATTTAAGTACCAATAAGAATAAAATATTAGCGGTTTATATTTTTTGTTTAATATTAATCATTTATTTTACATTAACAGATAGTTTAATGAAATGAGAAATATACTACTATAATGTTAATAATAAAACTGTGGCCGCAATTTAACGTTAAATCTGCCTTTTGGACCATTAATTGTTTCTGGTATCATAAAGAATAAATAAATAAATAAGCTAATAATCAGATCAATGTGCAGTATCGGTACTTGTTTTTGAAAGAGAGTTAGCTAGATTAGATTAGTTGGAAGTAAGAGCTTCAATGAAACAGCCATACATTTTTTAATAAGCTTTACTTATCAGTTTGGTAATAATAATATATTATACAGCTATTAAAAATATATTATGTATATTTCTCATATTGAGCTAACCCTCTACTCCTACATTATTCAGCTTTCCGCTCGCGTTCTCCAAAAGTAGGCTAATGATTCCGTTAGCACATCCACAAAACGGCCGGCCATCGGATCTAACTGCATTCAATGATCTGCTTATAGAATGGAGAAAATCAATGTATAGAACATGTCAGTTGCAAATTGATTGCAGTACGCGTGTTAGACGCCTATTTACATATTGGTTTAAGCGGTTTAATAAATATTAGCGCCTGCAATTGTTACAAAGTTCAAAGCAGTGGCTTTTGGTCGTTCTACTTATTTTTGGTAGTGAAGAAATATTTTCTTTAGTTTAGTTTTTTTGCATGTTTATTTACTTTTATTGCAATCATTAATCATTTACTGTTATGTCGCTGTTTAAAATAGATTTTCTTCCAGAGGCGGAGTATTCTCACATGCCTATACAAACGAGCATACTGGCACTTGATAAGTAATATATTTTTTTACCACTAAAACTTTCAACTGTTCTTAATATTCCTATTGTTGGACATAGGCCTCCCATAAGTGGTGCCACTTCGCCCGGTCCTGTGCCTTTCCTACATATAGTCAGATACAAATTACAAACAAAACCAAACCCCGGCCAACAGATCCCTTTCAAGCGCAACCATAAAGTTTGATAACTAAAAAGTGAACGTGAATTTGGACAGCTCATGATAAAAATGTTGATAATGCCAACACTTTGGAACACTTTCATCGCGGACGAAATGTCACAGTACTGTCGACGAATTATGTAACATTCGTTTAGTAAACAAAAGTCTGATTTGAATGATATTATGAAGGATTTAGCTAAGTTGCTATATTTTATGCAAAGTAGGTACTTAACTATTTCATTTTTTTAGTAACTCTAACTTAATTTACATATCAAAAAAGGTAAAAATTGTTTTATTTTACATTATATTTTAATAATCTCACATGTTCATGCTAGGAAGAAAGTGTTATAGAAAGTGCAAATTAGCAATCACTTTCCTTTAGGTATTTTAAAGAGAAAAGTTTTCGTAATAATTTTGAATTGCTATTAACTTAGTTGATTAACTTTAGTTAATGTTTCTTCTAGTACTAAAACAAGGCTTATACTTTTATTTCTTGGGTCGTAATGTACTCCACTTTAAGCTCAATTCAAATTATTTCAAACTTAAATTTTATCTTCATTACGACAATTTAAGTCGAGCTTTAAACGCAGTAGCTTTCTTTTTATTTGATCCTAATAAAGGATGTAGGTACCTACCTACCTACAATTTATACACATATTTCAAGAAATGATAACAATACTTGGAAGAAAAAGCTTTTGTTTGATTTAGAAAAGCTTCATAAAAGGCAGCGTACAGTTTTGTATTAAACAAATCTGGTAATTCATTGTCCCTGAAATTTTAGGAATAAATAGAAAAATACACTTTTAATTTTTAACACATTTTTAACTGAGCTTACCCTCTGTCTAACTCTAGGTCAAGTACCTCAATACAAAGCTCAATACAAACGTAACATGTTGAGATTCACTTAAGTGTAAAACGCAAACAGAAATCCGGTCGTAGTTAATTTTCACTACAACTTTCATCTCTCGTGCGCATTTTTGGAATATGTTCACGTATAGATGGTAATCTACGACCTTTACCAATTAAATTGTTAATACGTGTAAGGTACATAGTGGGCAAACATGTGCAACTTGAAAATGAAACTTCGGAAGTGCCAAAAAGTATAAGTACTTTTTGTAAAGTAATTAGGCTGATTTTTATAGGTAAGGTGTAATAATGTAATGATTCCCCTTACAAAGAATTCGAATTTAATTTTACACAGCAAATATACGTAATGGACGTAAAAGTGACGTCCACTAGAGCAAAACCATGGTGAGGGTCAGTTTTTTGGGGAAACGGATGCGGTAAGGCATAGTACTTTCACCTGCGCCGCCGCACCTGTCTCACCGTGAGGCTTCGTTTAGCTATACGTAGTTGACCGCATGCTTACCGAGCGTTTCGGTGCGGAGCGGTGGCTGATGTACGCTCGCTTAAAGTCGAAACGAATCCTTATCATTGTGTAACCCGAATTACATTATAATCATATTTGCACTCTTGTAGGTGTATTATGAACTTTGTCAGTAATCTGATTTGTACGTCGTATTGGTCAATGTGTGTCACATGTCATCTCATTGGACTATTTAGTTGTCACGTAACCGTTAACTGAAGCAGAATGGAATAACGAGTTCGTTATGGGCTCTCTAATCACTACATAGTATAAAACAAAGTCGCTTACTCTGTCGCTATGTATGCTTAAATCTTTAAAACTACGCAACGGATTTTGATGCGGTTTTTTTTAATAGATAGAGTGATTGAAGAG
>DWQL01001272.1:0-11829 GCA_018231265.1 Noctuana haematospila | reverse complement strand
GCCTAAAGCCGATGTACCGTATTATTTGACGTTCATCCAGTGTATACGTTTACCTTGTATGCGTGTACCTTATGATGAATAATTTTTTTTTAATTTGAATTAGATGATTCTTTTTGATATTTTTTTTCTCTCCTGGTCTGCCATAGCCTACATTACTAATCTGTAGTCTTGCTTTACTTCTTTAAGCTCAGCATAAGCAAAATAAAAGGAGGAAAATGGCAAACAAAATTCAGTAAAACAAATCTTAAATACACAGCTAATTAAAACGCAAGCGCATTACTAGCGTACATAATTAATTAATTAATTAATTAGAGCTGAGATAGGTATCCAGGTAGAAAACAAATCTTAAATAATACCTATTACCAATGTGAAAGTCTGTGATGTTTGTTATGGATTTATTTGAAACTAGCTGTAACCCGGCGCACGTTTCTTCAACAACAACTAAAACAAATTTAAGAAAAATAATTTTAAAGAAAAACCAGTACCTACACAAATATACAATAAAATTCATTCTAAGCCATTCTCTGTGTAAAAATACATGGTCATACTGATTTTCATGACAATCGGTTGAACGGGGCAGTAGTACCTATCAGTATAAGTATAGTATTCAAAGTTTCTCTGTAGTGTATTTAGTATCAGCATTGCACCCGTGCGAAGCCGGGGCGGGTCGCTAGTGTCTTTATAAATTGTCTATTCGTTATTCTGATGTATAAGCTATATAGCGTGAAAGAGTAACAAACATCCATCCATACTTACAAACTTTCGCGTTTTAGGATATATAGATATAGGTAAGTTTTTTTATTATCTTTAAAGAGCGTCGTATCTCAATAACATAGAGCCCAATACGCGTACAGACTGGACATAATCAAAAACCCTTAAAAACTAAAATTTGTATTTACTAATTTAGACGGTAAAATATCCTTTCTCACGCGGCCGAAGTCGCGAGCGTCCGCTAGACACTAGGGTGACATAATAAAATCGTAATTTCTTCTGAAACATTGCAATGTAATAAAAATCAATTCGATATGTATAATCATATATTTCTTGGTGTGTTTATGTTACGAGCAACAAAAGAGTTATACCATAAATTACGTCAGCAACATCAATGATATAATTGTTCTCGGCGGATGACTGACAGATATAACAAAACATGCCACAGATAAATAATGGGGCCACAGATTAAAAATCAAATATGTTGCGATCTGTCAAAGGTGGCCGGAACTGCCGGAAGCAAGCGCGTGGTAACAAGTTAATAACACTGAAACATAATAGCCGAGAATCCAATTAAACTGGATGCAAGCCTCACTGCGCCAATTGACATAGGGCTGCCAGTGAATCTACATTAAAATAAAAAACATGTATTGTAAGCTATTTGCGGGACTACAATCTGAAAGAGTTATATCAACGCAAGACGGCTAATAAATAAAATCAGGTTTTAACGATGCAGTTTTGTCTAATGCTCTATACGCTTATAAATAACGCTTCACACTCACAGAAACCTAATATGGGGATTCCCTGTGTCGTGGGTGCCATGGACACACACAAAGACAATTGCACAAACACCCAGACCAAGAACAGAAATCTAAATCACAATTAAACATTTCTCCTGCGGGCAATCGAACCCAGGACCCTTTGACTGGCGGACCGGCATTACCACTACAACACACGGGTCAATTATCTTCATGTAATACTTAACATAAATGAGAGAAATGCTTGCAATATAAGTATACATAAATATTCTGTTTAAAATTTGTTTAATTTATTTGCATAACAAAAGCTTATAATTAAATGAGCGGATAATTAAACGTGAAAAGAGTGTAAAAAATAATTTCGCTTTAATTTCTTGGTCATTACGTTTCACGGTAACGATGCGAGTAAAGGTAAAAAGTTATTAGCTTAGCTGTATGTTGTTCTGTTCTTACAAATTTTGGCCGTGTATTTTCGAAACGAAAGAAGGAAGAATTTTAAGAATTTTTTTTAAACTGCGCACAGGCATAATGATAACGATTCCAGAATGATGTTGTGAATGGAATTTTATTCCAAAATTATTGTAAAAAAAGCCACTTTATTAAAATTACTACTATTAAAATTTAAGATAAAATTTCTATTAATTATTATATATTTAAACCTGGCAACAACCCTGTCCAAATAATGCAGATGATTCGCACATTACGTCACGATTCGCTCCAAAATCCAGCAGCCGCCGCCGGCACCGACCGGTTCTTAGCCCGATTATTAAGTTTATTGCCAACTTATCAATCTCGAGCGAGCATTTCCGGTTTTGCTGTGAAGTTATAATCTTAACCGTCTAACTTCCTACACTGATAATTTGTTTATACAGTACCCCTATCACGAATAATAAAGAACTACGTTAAGTAATCGAGTTACGCACCTATTGTCATTTTATCCATACGATTTTTAGTTCCCGATACGCCCGATACGGAGTGCTGTTCAAAATCCCATTCAAAATTTAACTGTTACTACTCGATGACGGATTTGTAAAATGTTCGTGATAGGGCTACAGAACGTTATTCCCAACTATATTAACATTTAGAGCAATATAACTTTTTTATCTCCTTGGAAAACTGACCGCATATTTTATTAAATAAAGTTTCACACAAACCTAATATTCATGTAATGACCGTAAATGTAATACTTTGTTTGAGTATAAAGTTATTTATTTTTGATTGCATATTTCTGTTGACTGAATCTACGATTTGCCACAGAATGGACAATAGCACAGAATAGACAATGGCATAGAACACGCACTGAAAGCGTGCGTAATGTGCTGCTTTCGTAGACTTTACATTTACCTACAACTTGTTTAATTACTATTTGTAATAGTATTTTTAGAGAATCACATTTTTTTAAAAGAGTTTGCAATAATCTGTTCGCACTGTAAAACTTTTGAATGCAAGTAAGACTGACACAACAATCTATGAACGAATGAATCAACGTTTTAATCATCAGTTTGTTATTAGACGTAAAAAATCTTTCCCCCCTCGAACGGACAGTCTTGTCAAACAGCAGAAGAGTGGTAAAATGAATTTTACATAATAATGTCGAATAATTAACATTAATTACTAGATGATTGCAACCGGCGGCGCCGAGTGCCAACTGTTCAAACTAACTCCGAACAATGGCGTACATAGAATTTAAAGACAGTTTATTTAGCGAGTCCATATCTATTGTCGCACACGGTTATTGTAACAGTGACATATATATCGCACCTATCTATATATTGCAGCTGAATTAATATTGAGAGTGAATGGAACGTACGACTTGTACGAATCATACAAGGACATAATGGGAGTCTGGTTATAAATTCAATGCGATTTCCAGTAGATACATATTTGCTTTCTCGAATACAATTCCTTTTCTTGTATTGAACGTTACGTGGCAGCACGTGTATTAAACTTTTAATGTTCCTACCTTTTTAAATGAACGTTACTTACATTAACATTAAATACTGATCTTGTGCCGCGGTTGGGAAAAAATCTAAAGTGAATTGTTACAACCACACCACAAATATAATTTATTAAAAAAAAATTGCCAAAATGAAAGTAACTTAATAAAAATGTTTTTAAATAGATTGCAACATAAATTGGCTCAATAGATTAACTTTAAGAAAAATGTTTTATCTTCCTAATTTGTTCAAACATTTGCGCAAACGCCACATCGTAACACATAGGGCAAAAGCCCATCCCTGCCCCACCTTAGCTATGCCTAATACTACTAGATCAAATCGGTCACGGTATTTGTTGGGCGGACCCATCCCTGTGCAACAAATAATAACAATGCTAAAGGGCAATTTACTAAGAACAAATAATTAAAACTACCTATTGCTCAGAACTCAACAAGCCTGTCCGCGAAATGAAAGTGTGCTTTAGTCAAGTTCAATATTTAAAGACACTGATTCCAAAGGAGCCCTGTTGATATTGTTTCAACAACTTTGTACTCTGTTAAACAAATTTGCCGTAAACGTCGAACCGTAAAAAGACGTCGAGCTTTAAAGTTTGCACCGGCTGAGTTGAACAAACCGAACAAGTGAATTTTATGAATGTTGGGTGAAATCACCTGATATGGGAACATTAATGCTCTTAAATTTTTTTTAATGTAATAACATAGTAAAAAAGTTTTTTACAAACTATATCATTTCCTATTAAATTGCACGCGACAACTTATATATTGAGATAAAATTATTGTATTAGCATTGTGTAGCTTTGTAGATGAATATAATTGACTGCATTTCGTCCCTATGATCTCTGCTTTTGTATGGATAGCATATAATATAAACAATAAATCATATGACACGGCTTCGATACGAAAACTTTCTTTTTTTATTGCTAAATATTGTGTTGTTTTACAAAGTTAATCAAGTAAAACCGTTATGATTCTCTAAATGCACAAAAAGCGAAAGAATAACCTAATTATGTTCAACGACTGTGCATTTACCCCACGCACAACGGAAACCGACCG
Source organism: Noctuana haematospila (assembly GCA_018231265.1). NCBI lineage: Eukaryota > Metazoa > Arthropoda > Insecta > Lepidoptera > Hesperiidae > Noctuana > Noctuana haematospila. Next base: position 7,350 of record DWQL01001272.1, on the reverse strand, counting down.
TAAAAGGAATATTGCTCGCATGCCTTTATTATCGCCTCGCCTCATGATCGAGCCACCATTTTTATTTCAAAACTGGTCAGCATTAGGTAGCTCGTACACGGAGACATATTATTATTTCGAAATATAAATATTTTATTACCCCAAAAATTTAATTACTTACGGTTATTGTAAGTTATGCCGTTTACACTTAGATGTCTTTTTGTTGACAAATTTAGTCCTGATTTGTATAAATAAATTTACTGTATATGAATATTATTGGAATCAGTAGAAAAAAATGATAATACAGATAATCAATAACTCCTTGTCATACCTATATGTGGTTAAATCATCTCTTTACAAATACAATCTGGTTACATTTCCTTTGTACCTAATTGCATAAGTATATTAAGCCAACGAAAATCACTTATCGTCCAGTAATCTATGTAAATGAGTTTCTTGGTGGTATCCCTTTTCATAATTTTAAACAAAAATTATGAAACCCTTATTATCTCACATTACATTAAATCGTTGAACATTTTAATTCAAATTAGCGCACAGGACGGCCAAAAGCTTGGCATCCGGGCCTGTTTTTAAATTAAAAACGCGTTTCGTATGGCAACACTATCAGTTATGTTGTCAAATTTGCGCGGTCATTCATCGCTGCGAAAAGAAAAATGATTGTTATGATAACTTTGTTAAACTTGTATACGTATTCTGTAATGACTTGTGAATCTCGCGATGTTGTGATCATTAGCCGATAAAGAAATTTGGATAATAAATATGTTGGGCATGAGTGAAACAAATTGATATATTTGTAATATTTGAGATTATTTTGCAGCTCTCAAAAAGATAAGTAACTTGAAGTTGATATTATAATGCTTATGAAAGTAATTAGGACTTACATGGCTACGGACAAATGTTTAAGGCAATTACACTATACTTTTCACACATATAACCATACACACATAAACCTACAGTCGGTAGTGACCACACAACATAACGAGTAAGTGAGCATCTTTTTTAGCTCGTTTTTGAGTGAACGAAAATGAAACCGCATTGTACTTACAAAAACAAATTAATATCCCATAAAATTTGTAGGTATTATAGTTTCCTAAAAATATATTTACCTTAGAACTGAATCGTGACATTATTTAGTTTTGACTTAACACACTCTTTTAACCACCTGTTCAATAAGTGGTGCATTTACCTTATAAATTAATTCAGGGGCCCGTCCCTGCTATTACAATCGTGTCGTGATTGAGCCTTTATCTTCTGTCACTGACATCTCAAATTGACAGTTTCGATAATCTACAAATTGTTACAAGTTGTCTACGTTTACGTCTAAATTGTCGATGGTTTTCCATTTATTTTCCAACTTCCAACTGTCATTATGTATTCGGTAAACTTGTAGGTGAATGACAAACTAACAGAATATTTAAAAAAATTTACAATCACAAATAATATGCAATACTCAACGATCACCATTAAAACGCAATACAATAGCAAGACGATTGATAAGTCATTGTGTCATTAAGAAGCCATCTTGGTTGTAACACAGCAGACTAAGGTCCCAGTGCTTATTGCATTGTATGTCTTACTGTCCAATATACAGATTAATTCGTCCCGTGTACGAACCTCGTGCGTGCATCGGAGGAAATCCGTCAATCTCCCTGCGATGAATATCTAATATTCTTTGTTGTAATCTTGTAACCATATGCTTTCAGAGTTGTTGACCTACAAACTCTTGAGGATACTAAAAAACCGGCCAAGTGCGAGGCGGACTCTCGAAAGAAGGGTTCCGTAGTCCGTATCATTATCTATAAAAATGGTAAAAAAAGGATGTCTGTTGTATGAGAGCCGGGAACGTTTTGGGGACTCCCCTGGTGTTGCTCACGATCATAGGCGGTCAGACGGTATGACCTGATTATCTGATTGAATCGATATAGATAAGTACTTAGATCGAAACAGATCGATTTAAAGCATCTATCCACATAACACATTGTCAAACTTAAAAGCTTCACAGTAGTGTTCTATAGAAGGGCAACGTCTTAGTACGTCAATTGCAATATAAAAAAACACGTTCCACATTCAAATCACGTCGCCGTTGCAAAAATTTGTTTAGCGACCGGAAACGGCCATTTTATTCCTTTTTTTTAACCGCCAACTCCTTGCAATGGCGTCGGCGCATTCGGCTTGCGTTTCGATTCATGAATTAAAAATATCACACACAAGCTTGATTCAGAACTATGCCATTTAAACGTGTACACTATTAACTAAAACTTCTTTTATTGCATCTCCATTGCTTGTTACTTCCGAAAGCTTAAAAGCTTCTGGTTTTATGGACACGCAATGAATGTTAAAATGAGAGATTGAAACGAAAAGTTGAAGTTCCTCGCCTTAAGGGCACTGGTGTCGCCCGAATGTCACATGACTGCCAAAATCGTTTCAGAGCTTTATTTTTATCGTAGGTGATTCAGAACACCTAACACTTAGTATAGAAGGATTTATGACCGAAATTTAGGCGGCAGATGTGAGTAATATCTTTTTAATGTTTACACTATCATTTCATACGTCCGGTGGTTCACCAGCACTGCAGTATAATTTTGTTTCATTGCTTATTATTCAGACTAAATGCAACTAGTGTTACTGGGGTTTATTGACTTCGTTTAGGTGTGTTATATGCTTTTAAGTCATGCTGAGATGCGTGAAGCGACCAGTTTACAGGAGTAAAACGAGTGTACGATGTTACGAGGAGTACGATTTTAGGTGGGACTGCGGTACTATTTGAGGTTGAATTGGTCCTACGGTCCGCTGTTTGCAGAGTTGAAATTAAATGGACAGAAATGAACGTAGACCTCTAAGATTGCACCAACCTCACCTGGAATCATGAGGCCTTCCTTCACTGATCCAGTACTTATTAATTATTTGCCTAAGTCAGTTCGAAAACTTGGAGCTCAGAAAACCACATTTTTAACACATGCACGCATTCCAATGCATTTGAAATGTATTTTTTGTATGCAACCGGACATTCCAAACACCTACTCTGCATGACACAAACGCGACGCAAAATTTTAAATAAGTTGTCAAATTAGATTGCGACGAATTCCAAACTAATTCGGCGTAATTATGAAAATGTTTTTATACATTGCTTATGCTTCCGAATTGGATGTACCTAAATAAGCAATCACACTTATTACGTCGTAGTAAACTCGTAGATAATTTTGTTTCTTGTAACACTGATGATTGAATTCGCTATTTTTCTTTAAGGGTGTTCAGATGTGCCAAGAATCCGGGGAAATCTGGTGATTTCGAGTTAATTTTGAAGCGACTGCGAATGATAACATATTGTCAAAGCCAGGTAAAGCTAGAAAGAAGTAAAACTTTCTGACACTTCGTCAAGATATATGGGAATCAAGCTTCTGTGCACATTTCTCAAATGCATCTTGCTCCAGAATCTAATCCACCACGTGTAGTTTTATACCAGTGTTCCGGGTCAGATTTATTTATGTTCCTGCTTTAGTTTTCTTTACAAATCTTTGATGTCAATAAAAAATCAGATGCTTAAGGAAACAGCCTTCAATCGAATTCGCTTTGATTCCCACGTCCTTGCCCACGCCTCAGTTCATTGAATCCCTAATACCCACAAGACATACCTACTCGTAAGTGACGCATGGTGTCGATGGTGTTAATATTAAAAACCATATTTTTCGAGCAAACATTTAAATTTCTCGCTTTGTAGCCCTGACTGGGCCAACCCATAATGCTTTTTAACGATGACCGACACATTTCATTAAGATATCATTGTTCTTTTATGTTAAAATGTATTAAATTTGTTAGCGACATTGTCAGCATGAACAGTAGCTACCTTTTGACTGAAGCTAAACATTTATTATTCTATTCCAGAAGATAGTCGTTCTTCACCTTCCTAGTCTTAGCTCTCATGACGTAAAAACATTTTATCATTGACATCTATAAAATTATCATTAACAATTTACTACCAATGTAGAAGATTCTTAGAAATATTTTTTGCCTTAAAAATACTCGTAATACTGTAGTGTTGTGATTACTTGACTTATTTACAAATTCGACGTTGTAAATTGCAGTGAAAATTATCTTCGAAAGCGAACCGCTGTACTCGCGGTAATCAGCCGTACTATCACGACAAAATAAGCCCACTCATTCTTTCCATGAAATACGCGAACGAGTTTTATCAATGCATCGATATCTATAAATCGATTTATAACATTACGACCATTCACATAAGTAGGTAGGTATGTTAATTACTAGATAGATAGTTCTGGAAATGACAAAATTATAGGAAAGATTGGCTCGTGAAGAAGTTCTGTAGGACACCAATCAGATCAGCGCTGTTGTAAAATATGCCTTATTCTATTAATATTAACGAGTTACGTTGGTTTCTGATTGACTGCCTTTTATCCGAAGCGCTAAAAGTGTAACTTTGACCTTCTGACGTCTGGAAGATTTGCCCTTCATAAATATAAAACAGTATTGTTTTGCTTTTGTTACCTACTCTCTCCTTCTTCTTTAAGATTCTCTTACATCTTCCTTAGAAGCGAGTTGGAGTTCCAAAGAGATAGAAATTAAACTCCTTCTGTAATTATCTCTTCTTTTACAATTTCCACGTTTAGTAGACCTACGTCTTTTGACTCTAGAACTAGTATTTTTTCTTTCGACACTGGTCTTCCAACCTTAATAAATAAGCCTTAGAAATAGCCGTTACAACAGTCCAATGATATGAATTACCAATGTAAATTACCAAGTATTGATAGATTTAGATTACGATTAAGGATTACATACACCGTACGAATGGTTTCGTTATCTCGCAGGCGAGTACAGACAGGCGCCAGTGCTATCGTGATTTCCGAGATACCCACGATCACACACGTAAGGTCTTATCGCGATTAGGGTTTTCGTATTCCCTTGTGGCAGTTGCTTTGCCTCCTCCGTCTTTCACGAAGCGAACTATCGCGTATATAACTTGTCTAGTCGCTCTCTCCTCTGGACGCCTCTGGACGGCTTGCTTTCAAATTTTTTTATGTCCTACTGCTACTCCAATGCGGATTGGTATAAGAATTGAGAGATACGGGTTAGTGGCTAATCGTTGTCGGATGTTGTCAAACCGCCCAAAGGGCCTCCGACCAAGCTTAACCCTTGTTATCTATCGACAACAACAAACGTCGAATCAAATGGCTGATGTTATTTAATAATTTATTTCCAATTCAAAACAATGTTATATTTATGTGTGAATCTATTTAAAAAGTCGAAAAAACAAAGCTCCCTTTTCTGTATTATGATATTTTAGCTATATACTTAACATCTTAATATTTTATAAAAAGCTTAATATTTTATAAAGAGGTTTTTAAGTTATGGATTAGAAAAAGGTTTATATCAAATGCGACAGTTGTAATTCTACGATCTCCTAGTAACAAGTGACGCTGACTTCACATTCTGTTGTAAAAGTAGGCCATTTAATTTTTGCTTACGAGTCCAATACGAAAACATGCGAACATAGATCATTCAAAGTTTCGTATTTGTTACACTTAGCAATGTTTGATTTGCGCAGAATAAATGTCTATTTAACACAACACTGTATAACGTACGTTATGTGTCGAATATACAGAAATGGGTTATTAGTATTAGCAAAATTTTACTTACAATTTTTGCCGGTAAAATATGGCGAATAAGCGATAGGGGTTAATGTCGTTACCTGTAATGGCAAAGGAAACATCTTAGCAAAACCTACATGCCTGAGAATACTCCATAAAAGCTCTCAAAAGGCATGTGAAGTTCACCAACCCGCACTTGGCCAGCGTGGCGGACTTTGGCCTAATCCTTCTCATATTTGATTCTGAAAAACTTTCATCAAAACATCAGCCAAGTTGCGCAACAGGTTCATGCGACGTACGAAGCGAGAAAGCTAACATAAGAAAGTTGACACAATCAACTGTTTCGGGTGATTCCTTCACAAATAAACATTTCAAAACAAATGTTCATATACATACGCGTAAACTGGGTTAATCACATTAGATAAGATAGTATTTGATAGAAGTTAGCCACCCAAGCCGTAATCAACCTTACTGGACTAAGAATTAAATTGAATTTTGACTACCATTGTAATACCGGACGTTTTTTGTTGTCTATCGCGTATTTATACGAGTTTGTAAATAAAACCGAAGGATTTGTTTCGTGGTCACGTGAGAATAAGTATTTCGTATACGGAAAATGGGAACTAAGTTCCAACATGACTCCAAGATTAAATTATAATGCAACTACAAGGTGACAGCAGCATGGAGACTTCTTTTATCGTTAACTAGCCATGGTAGGATAAGACCCTCCTCGCCCCCCTCCGTCTATCACGATCGCTCGCCCTTCTTTTGTTATTTCCATTCTGTGATACCTTCTAAGATATTTATCTAATTTAATGATTTCACCTAAAAGACGCTTTGATGTAAATTAAGTGCAACATATTTATTCAGATAAGAATTAACACCTTTCAGTAAAATTCTTCGCATCTTTGCAAATACAGCATTATTGTAGAGCCAATTTGAAAACCATAAAAATGGTTATTGTAAGTGCACATTGAAAGACAGCTATACACGTTATAGTGGACATTTTGTAGTAATTTGTATGCTTTTAAATTTATAAGAACATTTCGTGGTTCTAATCGTAAATAGATAGCGGCGTCTGGACGAAATGCAGAAAAAATTCACGAAAGCTTTTTATATGATTAGTGACTAATTAAGGTAAAAGGAAGACATCATATCATAATACGATTGATATTTCCACTGCCTCACGGCTGATATATTATTATACGGATGAAAGTCACCTTGCACAAATGACTTTCCACTTTTCTGCCAAATATTTCATTTTCACTCTCCATTTTATTTTTAGTATTCAGTTTTACGAACTGTTTGTTTTGGGATAATTCTTTAAATGTCGGGTTGCCTGACTTTCTACTATGACATAGTATAATATACTATGTGAGACACTCAGTCTAATATACAGTAGGTATATTTTATGCTGTGAATGCCTAAATTACCTTAATACTAAATGCCTTAGTGATTGAACTAAATCTAGTATCTATTGTAGGTAGCATAGCTTGTAAAGTTAGCCCGGGGAAGTTCCACCGCTGTCCTCATAACCCACGGTAAAGCAAGTCTTGTAGCAAGTACTTGTGTTTCGGCTCGGGAGGGTTGCTACCGGATACACTATATTTGAGGCATCTCAGTCCTCATATGTAGCAACGCCTTCACGTATATTTCAGATAGGACTCTCCTATTTGAGTTTGGACGTGAGTGTCCTTGGGTTATAGTCACTCCTTTACATCAGCTTTAACATGACCCGTAGTCC
>DWQL01001271.1:0-11837 GCA_018231265.1 Noctuana haematospila | reverse complement strand
TGGTTACTATATTAGATTGCTAAGGAATTTGAAAAGTTAAGTAGGTAATACTATGACATTATTTTTAGGTTATCATTATTTTGGTACCTATTACCATTTAGTCACGTAAAGAAAAATATAACTTGTGATGTTTCATTGACTCCACCCCTATCCTAAAATATCCGTAATATTTATTATATCGGATTGGGTTTCGGTTACGGATAGATTTTTACTTGGAATATCCGAAGTATGAGTCTTAAATTTGCATTAAGTAAATACGCCACAATTTAGAAGTAGATTTTTTTCGTAGTAATAATCGTGCGTGTACTAATAAAAATGGACGAACCTTGGTATTTGCAGGGCAATCTCGTCGAGGCTGTCTATGGGCGCGGTGAGGGGTCTCTCCAGCAGCCTGGACGGAGCCGTCATATTGTCGGAGCTGCTTCGCTGCCTGGAGTGCCGGCTGCGCCTCCTCCGCCCCTCCTCGGCTCGTTGTAGGTTGTGAAGGCGGAAGAAGAACATGGACATTTTTCTTCGTTCATCGGTCGTCTCCGGGTCACGTCTGGCTATCGCCGTTCGACTCATACAAACACTTTGTTGTTACTCACTTCACTGGCACAACAATTCGGTTGAAGGGTTACAAAGGGGATGGACGTGGAGGTATAAATTAGTAAGTGATATAATAAAAATAAGTAAGAATCAATTGACGCAGATTTGGCGTAAAATATTTGAAAATTGAATTTCCTAAGAAAAAAAACCCAATTTTCTGAGTGAAATATAATATATTAGAACTTAATGCAAATGAGAAGCAATTGTAAATATTCAATTTTTTTGGAAAGAATGTGCAATATTGTACAAATGTACTCGTATATAAAAGTGATTGTCACAAAAATAATTGTTTAGAAACGATGTTCCGGCAGAGGCATATAATAATATATCCGGCGGACTATGGCATAAAATGGGCCTTTACAAAATGCCGATAAAAGAGCTCTTCTTCAAAACTGGTAACATTGTTGACTCCCCTAGTGTTGCCCATGTTTGTAGGCGCCGACAGCCTCTTTTTATTTGGTGGCCTACCAGCTTGTTTGCTATGCTCAATTAATAAAAATTTAAAAATGTTGTAACGCCTATACGCGTCTGAACTTAACTTCTAAAAAGTACCTACAATTTTATTGTCTGGTATTACTTCTGTCAATTGTTTCTCAAAACGTCAGTACTAACAACGCTATCTATTCATCGCCCAGTAACACATTGCGCACAATGAACATTTCACTAGTCCAGCTTCTCTTGTGAATATTTTATGTCTACCATCTATTTCGAGACGTAACGCTGAACTGTTTTTATCTGTCCTCGAGATTACGACAAAAAGCTTTGTTTATATTGTTATATTGTTTGTATTTTGTTTGTTTCTTTGTTGTACATGCAAACAGCCTCTCACACTCAAATCTTTGCTGTCGTTCCATATTTAAAAAAAATTAAGACAGGCTCTTAAAAGAAGAACAATTATCTAAATCGAGAAGGCGTCACATAAATTTTTTATGTGCGAGCAAGATAAAAACAGGCTTTTTGTCTCAGTTTGCGTACTTCTAAGGATATTTTTCTCGGCAGTCAAGAAGTTTTGACTCAAAGGTATTAGTTGAAAAAAAAAACGAATCCGATTGTGACGATTTGTGGTGTTGTGTTTTATTTGTGAAAATTATTAACTACCTTTGTAAAAACTGTAAAGTCAAACTATCATTAACTATTTCTATCTCATACGTGAGACGCGGATGCGCAGTCTATTTTCTCTAGACATATCCTCTGTCTACGTTTGTAAAAAACGTGAGGGCATACATTAATAATTTTCTAATGTCGCAAATTATTTTTTTATGCTACTCCCTTAATTACTCTCTTCGGGATCTAGGTCTAGCCCACGATGAAAATAGGGTGTAACGAGGTCGCCCTCTCGACGCCTCGCCTTCTTTTTAAGTTCTCGTTGACTGAAGGACCGTGATAAAGGTAATACGCTTCATAATTTTATTCATCACTGTATTATGTTTGAAGTACCTACCTACTTCGAAGCAGTTCGAAGTTTTAATATTTTTGAATGCGCTACGACGGGTGAGCAAAAGTCTTTTGGCTGAATTTCGGCTTACCATTCCTAGTTGGCTCTGGGTGACAGCCCCGTATAAATCTTTAATTTGCCAATATTGTAAGCGTATTATAAACCAATTGTCACTTGTACTTGACGGTGAAAAGAAGAGATGGTGATCATAGGAGTACCCAGGTTGAGTCTCAAACTAAAATGTTTTGAAACTTACAACATATTGTTTCTGTTATCCTATATGTTTATAAACTGGTAAGCGTTTTCATCCGTGTTCGGAGGCACATAAAAATACATAAGGTCAACCATTAAGTTTCCATAAAGCGCCGGTACAATCCACACACATCCTCTAGCTGCTAGCTAGACGCTGTAGTCTACATCTATCTGATGAATATCTACATAAAACGTACACGTAGTAAAAAGAACAAAAAAACCTTATTTTCAGATAATACTGGCCGAATCTATCCGACAAATTGATAGGTACGATAGAAGAAAAAGAAAAAAAAAGAATAATGTCAATTTTGACATTCATAGAAAATGCGCCTCACAATTTGTTTTTCGTCACGTACGCAATTGTGTTAATATTTATTGAATTTTTTTACCTACTTAATTAATTTGTTGAAGTTCTTTTGCGTAGTTGGTAGTTATTTGATGGCGTGTTCCTTTTTTCCTTGTAGTTTCAGCGGGTTTCTTGAGTCTTAGTCGTTATAGATTTGTTTTATTGGTCGTAAGCAGTCATAGGTCAGTCGTAGAAGGCACTTAACTTTGTCGAGGTCGTTAACGTAAACTACCTACCGAAGTAACCTAAGCTTTTCGTTAAAAAGCCGTGGGGATTTTGGTTAATTCGACTCTCTTGTATTGTTTCATTCTTAATATGGAAAAATAAGAGGTATCGGTTCTTTATTTGTTTTCAGGTTATCAAAACAATGTGTTTGGCCGTAGAGCATGGTAGGCCGAGAAAGTTTGTTAATCTAATCTTCGGCCAACTTTCTCCCTCGTCCCGTCCCTTTTGATCTTTTGTGAGGTAGTCGCAAGTTGATAAGGAAATGTATCCACATATATTACGTATTTAATAGAATTCACATTATCCCTAAAATAAATCCACGCTAAATTAGTCTATGTAGAAAAATAGTCGTTGTAAAGGGCAAGGAGTCTTTAACTGACAATAATAAATAAATAGTCTGTCACTAGCAATACGAACCTATTGTAAAAGTCTTTCATTAAATCGGTATTATTTTGATATGTATTTTTTCTATAATCCCCTACGAATGACCATTACAAATTCACGGTTTCTGTATTGGCGGCAACGGCAACTTTAAAATCAAATATCTAAATGGTTATTTACACAATATGGTGACTTGAATACAAAATGATTGTTTATATAATCTACGTATCTATATTTTGTACCTTTCTCTTGTAATATCGAATTTAAAACGGAAGTACCAAACAACGATATTGAATTTATAAGCCCGAAAGTTCAATTTTGCGCGGAAATGTATTATTCATTAAAAGATACCTGAACAGGTATCACCCAGCACGTTTGTGATTCTTGTGTTTTTTGCTTTTTTGTGACAATTTCCTTGACATTTTGGTTGCTTTCATTTCACTGTCTGACATTTGCCGCTGTTTCTAAAACCGTCATATTGCCACAGGCATTTGTGAAGGACGGAGATAATCGTTTCAGTAATTGGAGAGGAGATAAGTGTTTTAAAGTATTGACAATCTGAACCGAGGGTATAATCCAATAAGCTCAACCATCCGGTTCGGAAGTACCTCTCCAGTATGATATAATCCAGTAGGATAAGTATTCTCTAAACTTTTACAATATCAACTGATTTTAAATCTTGATTTCTTCACTGATAAAGATTTTTCGGTTCAATCAGTTCAATGCTCGTGCACAAAAGGCTTCTTTGGCGTCACATGTGCCTGTATGTGAAGGTCAATGGGATTGGCGCGCTGTTGTAACTTTTTGCTATTCAACGTGTCACCCAAGGCAGATTACGTACTTATACACGCTACGTTTTAGCGAGATTTCTACGCAGCTATATCCGCCCTATGGTATTCTTTGCGCGTGATAGTACCTACGTATATTCGGCTGGAAAATCTTTATGGTGACCTTTAAAGCCGTAGTTTCTCGGCATTGCAGTAACCGCATTATATAGGTACATATTTACTGTATACACCGGACATATACATATCCGATGTTGTAAGTGAGATTAGACTTGTTTTAAAGCGGAGTTTTTCAAAACACGCTGTCATAATAAATTTTGTTTTTTGAATTAACCTATCAAACGTGTTTTGTCAAAGAGCGTTCTAAATGTCTGATGGCGAGATTTGGCTATGGCGCGTCATTAATTTTGGAAAGGTCACCTCAACACGTTATTACAAATATTGTGTATGTGATCATAAAACTTTATCTTATTGTTATGTCACGCGAATACTCACTTGTTAGGAGCTAAGAGGGGAGCGAATAGTTTCGTGAAACGTGTTTGTGGGGATAAACATAAATGATAACACGAGACATCACAATATTTACAATATATCATCTTATACTCGTAGGTGTATATTGGTGTAGGTATAATGTATAAGTGCTTCGGTCTGACACTATATCCTCTAGAGGTCGACATATGCAATGCAAGGAGCTTCAAACGATACCTCATTTCATTTGTCAAATTATGATAAGTAATTTCAGAGGTTGTGAGGAGAACTGATGAAGATGAATATACAATTACTCAGCCATTTACGTACGAGTACCGGTCAAAATCACAATCCTCCATTTAGCTGAGCGAGTACGGTAGGTAGTTAACTAAAATTTACTTTTAGAAGTTTGAGCGAAATACTTTTCACCCGAGACCTTTGTGCTGAAACTGTGGAAATTTGTCGCAGAGTTTTTAAAGTTTCATCTTTAAGTTTAGTCTTCAAAATTATTATGATATGAATATAAGTTTGCTTTGTTTTTTGTACTACAATAGTATTAAACTGGAAAGCGGGCCATTCTCGTGAATCATTTAATTTTCTACGAAAAACAACTAACTTGGTAACCTATTTGTTGTAATTTAAGTGAAAAGGAAAGAAAACTGTTAATTTATACAAAAATTCGTAAACCTAAATTATATAATATTCCTATGGAAATAATTGGATAGTCGGCAAAATGGAATTCTTCACCAGAAAAAATATACATAATTATATTTTGTACCTAAGGTAGGTAGAAAATATGAACTTTGTAATGTTTTTAAATAGATATTCGGTGTGACAAAATGTATGGAGTGAGGGAGATTGTTGTTATGACAATGTCTACCATTATTGGAAATCGTTTACCTACTGCCTAATTTTCTACTCATTCCTATTTAATACTTTTTTATTTACAATTTTATTTAAACAAGTTTTTATAAAAGCATATTTTCATAATATAATTCTATTATTATAAGCAAAAATTTATTTTTTTCATTTTTTAATAAATTATTTATTAAAGACAAAAGCAAACACGGGTATGAGTGGATATCCAACATTGAAAATGCCGAAGACAATGACTCGACCCGTAAAGATTTTCTTATAAAATATCGCTATCTCTCGACAAAAGTGCTCGAGAGAAGAATAGACTGTATCTACTCGTAGCTGAGAGAAGCGAATAGAATATTATATTATGCATGTGGTGTCCACACCGGGCGAGAATATCGCTGTCCTATTTAACGAGCAACATTATCGCACTTGCAGATGCGCGCTCTAGTATTACGATTTCGTTTTAAGATTTACGCTCCATTTACTGCTTCAGACTTGAAATGCTACAGGCGCAGAATGTAAAAAATGCAAAACAACAGATTAGCAATTGTCAGGTGTTTGTATTTTGTCACAAATGGTCAGAATCGTAAAAAGACAGATTCGTTTAGACAGATTCACCATCACCATAAGTACCAAAATCAAACGGTGAGCTTCTCTTGAAATGAACCCGAAACGTGACAAGGTTACAAGTTTTCTAGGTATACCAGGGTGCTTGGCCCAAACTCGTCTACCATGCGAGGATCACGTGTCCAGCGACGGGACCACGGCGTAGATATTACACATGGACAGTAAAGGGTTAATGACATTAAGAACTTATTCATAAGACATACAATTTCCGCAGCGAGTAAAATACATTTATCTGAATAGCAATTCAAGAATTGACTGTTGTTTTCGATTCGAATTTCGCAAAATACCTTAATGTGTGTCGTCGTCTCGTCGTACTCCCGACATGCGGGGCTTAGCGAAACTCTCACAAAGCCCAGATAATCATATAATCTCCTTGCAAGATAATCTCTGTTCCAGTTAGTATGTCTGTAGGGGAGCGCCTGGCGATTGTGCGTAGAGAGCGAGATAATTGATTTATATGTTGTTTGATGTTTAACTTATTTATGTTGGATTGTTTTGTATCTATTGTGTTTGATTAAACGAAATTCGGTTTAATTTAAAATATTCGTAAATTGGTTAGTCGAACCTACAAAGTGACTTTCCTTTTTTTTGTTCTTCCGTTTTTAGTAAGAAACATTTATATTTTATTAAGTTGCACATCCACCTGGGATGTATTCTCCGGGGGTATTGAATATACGCTGGACAATTCATCAATTCTCTGGGCATCTTTCCAACACATGGCACTACGGCGTACACACACTTCCTACGAGACTCGGTCGCATAATAAAATAAGTTTCCGATATATTATTAAATATTTTCGTTTTAAATATTCTCAAATCAAACTAGTATAAGTGCCAATAACTGGTAACCGCTATTGGACATCCCGACGGGTACTTATCATACCAACAATACCAACTAGGAAAATAGTTTGGCGGTGAAAGTTGTATTTTTGTTGTATTAAAGATATATAATATTTTCTTTATAATATCATATTTTTGTACTTTTACGCTTATTTATAAGAAAGCAACGGTGACCACTTACCATTTGATGAACTGTAGGCATGCTTGTTTGTTCGACTCACTTTGTAAAAAACCTACCAGATCTGAATTATTGCTGCAACATTCAAATAAAATATTTGAAACTAATTAATTTTGTTTGTCAATCTGATTCCATCCGTTTCCAAAAACACGTGTTTTGAAGTAAAAACAAAATTAGTCATCCATTAAATTTAAACTTTCAGTGCCTAATTACCGCAATCACTAATTTAGAAAGTTTGCAACATACCTATCAAATTTTTTTTATTGATTTTTGTTTTTATTAAACACTTTCACTTTATTAAATAATTACTTTAAATATGCTAATAATAACCTTTGAACAGAACAGAGACGGAAATGTAAATTATGAAGTATATTATACCTATTATTGTATGTATAAGTTTGAAACTAACATCTGTTATGTAAATATACGACGGCCGCAAACTATACAGAATATGCAAGAACAACTTTTCAAATAAAGTAAGAAGATAAGAGCATAAAATTACGCGGGAAAGGAAATCGGAAGTCGCAAGTAGAGTTTCTGCGAGTTAGGAAAGTTGGGAATTGGTTAATAAAGTTGTGGGCGTACGGTACGGATGACGACGAACCGACGGCCGTCCGCTGTCCGCAGTCCGCGCTCGGTCCGCGAACTTCGCGTAACGCAACGCGCACGTAACGCAGGCGTCGCACGCTTGCAACGCCGAACGTGATTTGAGCTCTCCGAGCCCCGAGATCAGCCCCGCGCGCTTCCCCTCGCCACCCCACCCCGCACCTTCATCCCTTCACGCACCCCCCACAGCTTACGGATGACCGGAACTAAGCAAGCGCTCCCTGAATACTAAACTAGCTACGAGCTAGCGTAACGCCTCTTGGTTTTCGACAAATTAAGTACAGCATTGATCGAGAACATTGAGATGGTGTGGGGAAACGACCACAGGTAGCTTCTTATTGAAACTTTGCAATTGACGCACATTCTCCGATCCGATGTAACCTGACCCTGTTGTACAAGATTACCTACTATTGTTGTACCTAATCGTTAAATAATTTCATAAAACGTAAACATAATGAAACATATTGGAAACATGTGTAAGTGTGTGATGTTAAAGTTGGCAAGGAAATGTTTTGCCTACATATTTCACGGCACCATTAATCTAGTTCGATGTAAATTAATTAACATAGGCGGAAGGTGCTCGTAAAAACTTATGTTTAATCAACTAACTCACTGATTTCCATACGCTGCTGAAGTACCTTTAAACCAGGCCGCTGTTGAAGAATTAGGAGTATTCCCAATGAATTTAACCATATCGTTAGGTTTATGCATACTTTGAAACGCGCATAACCCCGTTAGTATTGTGATCGCAAGAAACCTCGAGCGCGGTCAGTACTAGGATTGATGACCGTTAGTAGCAAATTACATGCGCACTCGGAAGTGTCGGAAGCACGTATGCTTCGGGGGGCAGATTAAGCATTCGTTTCCGGCTGGAAAGAGGCAAACATAAATTCAAAAATAACTTTTAGAACTATCATACCTTGAAAGCTTGACAACTATTCTAAATACTTTATTTAGTTGTAAATAACAAAGGCTGAAAAGAAATTCTGATACCTCCTCCCTAACAAAGAAAAGTACCTACAAAATTGCTTTGAATAATCTGGAGTACTGAAACCCTTCGAACACTAATTACTCGTACGAGTATGTCATACAATAGAGCCTCGCTCTCGGGACGCTGTATGAATTCTAGTCTGCCGTTAATTAACCATTTGCGCTTATAGTAGGCTCATCTTATATGTATACTTTTATCGTCTGGAAAATTTTGGTTTGGGCAAGCCAAACACCAAGCAGATACAGCGCAACATCAAATTAGTTATAATTAAGTAATTTTAGAAAAAATTACTTTTATTATTGACACAAAATTATCTATACTCGTCACGTTGTATTTCAAGTATCGCATCGCAGGATCGTGTTAACTCGTGTCGGATGTTGTCGAAGCGCCCAAAGGGCCTCCTACCAGGTTTAACGACTTATCTATCGATAACCGGGAGGTTTGCCACTAGCAAGTCACCAATCCGAGTAGGGACGCGAGGTAAACTGTGAGATCGCTTGCCAGCGGAGCTATGCGCGCTTCGCAATAATCTTGCTTCAAAAATTATTAAAAATTTTCTAAATATTTACAGTTATTATTTTTATTTTTCTTGATGTATTGCGAGAACTTTGTCCATCCTAAGAAAACTTGATGAAACGCCAAATTGAGCAAAGGATTTGAGTTTACAAACTTTGTTCTTTTGTCAGATCCTTTACAATATTGACGGCGGTATCTTTGTTCGAAGGCGAAGATGGGTCGTGAAAAGTCTCACTTGAGTTTATGAGCCTTATCCTCGGTGGCGCCGACGTCCTTGGCTTGCCTCTTTGCCGATAGCGGTTAACGCACAGACCAGATACACGGAGGACGGAGCGTTAGCGAAGATTAATAGGCCTATCACAAATTTGCTTAAATTCTTAGATTTTGTGCGTCTAATTTCCCACTTAGAAACAAAAGTTTCTACATTGAATAACTGTTTTAAATAGCTCTACATAGTTGTTGAATAATAATAGAATAAATTTTGAAAGGAAGAAGCATACATTTTATAATTTTATAGCTTTATGAGAAAAAGCCAAAATACCACGTCGAACGATCTAAATTGTTTAAATAGATAAAAACAATTGTCACAAATATGTTGATTTGGGATAAAGATCCCAAAAATTGAGGGACACAGTTTTGGGTCGATTAAAACTGCGTCATTAAATTAGTATTTTATTCTTCACAAAATCGTCTTAAGCGACGATCCATGAAGGTCTTTTATCCCCCTCCGCCACCCTTGTTTTCCCCTACTCGTGCTATTTTTTTGTTCCATCTTTAATCGTACGTCATAATACATTTTCATTAATTAAGCCTAGACTTGAGTCGAAGGCGAAGGGGGGCGTGCTGTTGATTCGCAGCAGAAAGGAGGAGGCCTATCAAAAAGGAGCGGGGGAGCGCGGGGCCGGCAGAAACTGCTTACATCGTTTTGCGTGAAGAAAGTGTTAGAGCGCCTCTTCTTTGTTTTTGCTCTATGGGTTAACGACGTGACGAAATCTTACAATTCATACACAAATGGCTCTTTTATCTGTACAACAACATTTTCAGAAAGGAGTAATATCTTTTTATTTCAACAAAAATTTAATAAATTTATCATTATAAACAGAACAGGTCAACATTTTCTTAATCTACACATTGAGTAAATGACTATGTACCTAATACTTTAACTATAGGTTCACGTTTTTTTTTGCAATACAGTATTATGTCTATTAATATATTGTTTGATATGGGCCTAGTTACATAAGTAGTTACTTAAGTAGTCGTAGTTCGGTTTTAAGAAGCGCCCAGTTCTAACAAAAATATCTGATTTATAAATATTTCAGCTCATATTGTTATTACCCCATACGTTTCTTTGCGAGGTTAATAAACAGATAATTCTTTTACAGCTACTTTATGAGATGATTGGTTTCTCGCCATCCAATCTCGTGGGTCGCGACCCAATCAAGGCGCTGGTCTCTGGACATTGCTATACTCGTAGATCCCATATTTATTTATTGTTATCTTTATGTTTGGTTCGGATATAATATACCTCTTGAATTCTCGGAATTTCGGTCAAACGTAAAGTCAAATTTCCGTTAAAAATGAAGAAGAAATGTAATGACTATTAATAAATAAATCACGTTTTACACTTGTTCTTAACATTAAGGAGGCGCATACAACAGATCATTTATAAATGCAAGATTAACTTGAAAAAATTAAAAATAATAATAATATAGAAATAAGTGTCTTTACAAATAAATTAATTGATCTCTTTAGATATCGTTAGTACTTAGATCAAATGTGTTTCCGTTATAATTGTTACTTTTAAAAATCTGAACAACGCCAGAAAAAATATTTTTTTGGGTTGCATAAGTGCTTACAATAAATATAAATAAAATGTGTATGTTATTGTGTAAAACTGTAACTGTACTTTATAGGTATTAAAGTACGGTACAGCTAACGATGTCAAACTGATATGTTAGTTTCTGCTGACTAGCTGGAAGAATTCATTAAGACCACATTAAAAGAGTACAATGAAGAATATAAATTGATTTAATATTTGACTCTCGAAACACCTTGCTGTTATTGAAAATTAGTTAAAGCTGTTAATTTATAAGACGATCCATTAAATAAAACAAAACCAAAAAATAAACTTCAGCGTAGATTTTGATAAATTGGCCCATAAATCATAATAATATCCAAAGAGCCAAGTAATTTGGTCGGTGGGTGTTCCTAAAGGAGACGAAGAGAGGAAAATATAGGTAACAGAGACAGACGAGTGGAGCTGAATTTAGAAGATGCTTATGAAATGAAACTACGAGTAGGTCTACTACGACTGCGCTCTCGTAGCGGGAGAAGTGGGATCTACTAATTAAATGACGCCATCGTGCAGTCAGCGGGCGAGGGGCTCGCCACAATTTCTCTATTTTCTTTTGCAGCTCCCAGTACTCATGTAATTAGTATTTGATTACTTTGAAGCTACGAGCTACTCGTAGTATGAGCTTAGCTTAGGGTTGCCACCTGTAGTATATTATATAGTATCGTGCTATATTTCAGTCAATTGTACTCTATATCTATATATATAAAAATGAAACCCGTTTTCCTTGGTCACGGCATCACGCGTGAATGCCTGGACCGATTTCACTAATTCTTTTTTTGTTGTATTTGTTATTATTAGGAGAAGGTTTTACGGAAAAAAATATTAAGAAAATCTCTCAGAAATATTGAAAAATATACTTTTAATTTTGCATATTTTAAAAAACG
>DWQL01001270.1:0-11844 GCA_018231265.1 Noctuana haematospila | reverse complement strand
GTGGTAAATAAGCATAAGCTCTGTAAGAACCTTTTACGAAGTTGTTTGATCAATTTTTACAATACGTACTTCTTCATGACTGGCAAATAATATACTTGTATCTACGCCATTATACTCGATTGATTTTTAAAATATTTAAATACCAATTTAGCAGGATGTAATGTGTTGGTCATTGGTAAACTATTGAGGTTGAGAACAAATTTTAATAATAGGTACCATTTACATGATTATTTATTACCTATACTTACTTGAAGTAATTACATTTCATGAATCTATAGATTGCTACATACAAATGTATATTGCTTTGGATGAATGCTATGGAAATTAAATAAATTTAATCAAAATTGAAAAAAAAATAATTAAATAATATTCTATCGAGAGTTAAATAAGAAAAAAAATTAAAATTTTAATAGTATGTCATAGTTATTCTTTAATTAATAAAACACCTATTAAATAACGTTTGTTTGAATTAAACGTATTGTACCTACAGTCTTAAAATAATTAAAGAATTGTTTAACAACAGCTTACCATATTATATTTATTCATTGTTATGTTGGTACATACTTTAATAGATCGCAAATATGTGCACAGTCTATGTATTTTGTGCACACAGTACGAGATATTTTGGAAAATCCACAACATTTTAATAAAGTTCTATTAACTATGGAACCAATTAACAAAACAAAACTAGGTATATAGGTTTAGAAGGTAGGCAGATAGGACATCTTTATCTACCAAACTGATAAAAAAATATCAGTAAAAAAAAAGTATCAGTAAAAATACTTTTAGTTTTAATTTAAGCTAATTATTTACTTTACACTTGTACGATGATTTCCTTGTGCGTTTAATCCAAACAGAATACACCTGATATTGAAATTTATTCACAATGATCAAAGTAAAATTTAAAATTCATAAGTGATATTAAACAGAGATAAGTGTGACCGTACCGCCGCGCGACGCTTTGTCTGCCAAAGCCTGCCTTGACCACCAAATTTAATACTTGCCCCTATAATACCTGATACTCTATGCGTATGAAAATTTTAATTCATTATGTACTGTCTATGAATACTATTGAATACACATTTGAATATTTCTCTCCATGAAAAATTTAAAAGTCTTGTTTATATCTTGGAGGAAACGTGGATAAATGTTATAAACTTAGAATTAAAATTTACTAAGATAACTCTTGGTACATTTTAATTAGTAGGTAACCCTACGCCTACGTTAGCTTTTAAATCAATGTTTACTGGTACGTTTATGTTTCTGATTGTTTTCACCGCTGGCTCCATGACTATAATATGTAGTACTGGTTTATTTGTTAATATAATAATAAGGCCATTTATATAAAGGTCATCCAAACTGGATACGAAAGGATATCGAAAGAGTCAAAAGTCTTACATGTAATTTAAGAAAATGTAGGGAATCACGAATGTCTAAGTACCTAACTACCTAACAAACAGGTAAATATATTTTAATTATTAGGTGAGAAAAAATTAAATGACATGGCAAAACACAATTATTTTGGTCGATCAACTTACGTAAATATTGCCAATTTAAATGCCATTTCGACAACTATAAATATTATTGAACTTTAAAAAAAAAACGATCGTGAGGTAAATTTTTTTGTTGAAATATAGTTTTTTGTGTAAACAATTCAAATATTTAATGTTTACTGTTTTTTTCTCAATAGTCCAAAAAATTGCTAAAAATATAGCCAGTCAGATTATTTAATTTCGTAATCGATCCCTATCAGAAGATAAAAATTGAACGTTTTGCATAACTAATGCTTCAGATGAGATACGTGTAGAAATCCCGTATAAATACTATATTAAATTCTATATTAGGCTGTATCAAAGATAAATCTTCAACTGATAGGAGAAATACTAGAAGAAAACGAAGAAATTTAATGTATTTTACATACAGAATTAATTATTAAATTGTAATATTGTAATAACTCTGTATTTTAATTTGAAACCGAGATGAATATAATTATTGTACTAATCAAGCAATCATAAATAGTAGTATAATAAAAGGATATTATTATGTAAATTAGTGAACCATGAGCAAAAATTCACCTCAGGTGGTAAACCGGATTGGTTAGTAACAGACAAGACGTCTCCTAGCATATCAGAATTCATAATTAGCGTCTTTCTTTTTGTGTTTATTTGAAATTTATTACTCGGCTCCCCATAAAATCGGCTCCCCATGAAAATAAAATCATGTCCCATGTTGAAGATGATGTCGCAACAGATAACAATGACAAAGGGCCAATGATCAATCTAGATGAACGATAAATTTCACTGCGCTACCATCGCAAAGACCATAAAATTAAGTAGCCTTTGACACAAAAAGGTTGATTACACGTTATTCTTTCCTTGTTTTTAGCTGCCTATAATTTTACTTAAAGACCACTTCCGTTCCGACCAATATCTGTCAACATATTTCCACCTTTGGCTCGGACACATCACAAGAACTCGATTTCATTGACAACCACCGGGTGCAGCATAATGAGTTTTAAATTATTACCGCAGATAAAAAGTGGTCGGACAATGGTCGTTTAACCTTTCTTCGTTTCGTAACTGAGTGTCACTGCATGCTGCGTGTTGCTCCTATTGTATTTATTCGGGAGCTTAAACTGAAAAATAACAACCCCGTTCAGATAGCGGAACAGTCGAGAATATGGGTTAATCTGATGTAATTGTAAGGGAAAGACCGTTATCACAACGCTACGAATTTAATTTTGGAGCTTTCTGAGTAGATAGGAAGGTGCTATGGCGTCGCCGCGTCTCCATAGTAACGCTGCGGCGGGTACAAAAGGAGCGCTGAAGCGACTCGCCGCACAGATAGCTAAGAACCGGAGAGCGCGCTGCACGCTGTGCAGAGGATCACCGGCTTATAACAAATTTGACGTTTCGTAAATATTAGTGGTCATACATAACTTTTGTTACGAATCGCAATTTAAACCTGCTTTAATTTCAGTTAATTGTGTTGTGAATAAACTTTAAAAAAATCAAGATGATCACCCTAGTGTTGTTTGTTTTGGGAGGTCTCCTTGTAGCAACAGAGGGTTGTGATGCCGGCAAGCGGATATTAAGTAAGTCGTTTATTTATTTTCTCCTTTATAAAAGTTTTAATATACTATGTATTAACAATGTTAAAGGTGAATTGTGAGACTATAATAGTAAATTCAACACAATACATACTTATATTTAATAAAGCATAATATCTTAATAAAATGTAGATAATAATAATATTAATTTATGGCACTGCGCTTAAAATGAAATAATGATATTTTTTTTTATTAATTTTAATTTTGTATTAATAGCAGAAATAAAATCTTAACATAAATCTAGCCTGAACATGAAATATAACGCTTGACGTACGAAAATTAAACACCATTTGTCATTTGAAAGGGTTATGAATTTCCACGACGCCACCCAGTCTAGATTCCGCAAACGAATTTTACTAAAAAGATGGTATGATTAGCATACTTGTATGGACCGACGCGACGTCGTAAAATTTTATTGTCACAGACACCTGTGTAATACGCACCGGTCTAATAAATCAGATAATCCCGAGGATTATGAAATCATAACCGAAATGTTGATTTTGCCTTGACACTTGAGTGGACGGAGACATAATTATTATATGAAATACCTATACCCAAAGATTTTAAATCTTTGCCTATACCTACATATTATTATTATATCCGTGTCTTTGATAAATACTTATCTTGGAATTGTGGGATCGAAAATGAGACAATAACGTTATTTAAACCTTAACCGAAATTATATATTGTATTATATAATAAAGTTATTTGTACTCAGGATCGGGAGGATTATCAGCGTATGAGAAGCAAGCTATCGTGGACGCGCATAATAACCTAAGACAATCTGTGGCATTGGGGCAAGTCTCCAGCCAGCCACCGGCAGCTAACATGATGGAAATGGTACGTAACCAACTAATAACGTCATCCTTTATTAGACTTACATCATTTTATTACCATACATTAGCATTATTTAACAAAATTATGATAATTAAACGAAACGAACTATTTTAAAATTCTTAAAATACCACAATTTTATTACTTACTGTGCTGAACATTAAAATATACTATACATTATACATTAAAATATACTAATTTGAATGCCACGACATTCAACAGTAACAACTCAGACAGTTCTCATAATATGTTAGCAAACAATATTAATAAATAAGAACACGCATCTCGATTTAATAATACATCATTAAAATTTCAATTCTTAAGGTTACTAATACGAGTATCTTGCAGATTTCATAGTCACTTTCACAGCAGCAAAAAGTATTAAAATATCAAATAATGTTTGAATTTATTATTAAATTGAATTATGAATTATTTATTTTAAATACGTGTATATTATTATAATATCTGCATTTGAATAACAAAAAGTAAATACCTATATTATGATGAAAGTGAGACCATTCCATTCCACGAACCGTCGCAAGCGTGTCAATTCAAGCACATACGAACACAATGACCCCTTGCAAGTTCAGCGCTCTAAGCCCATGTATTTGCTTGGTTAGAGTAAACTCTTAAAGATCAGGTTCTTCCGACAAGAAAAGTACCACCGCCTTGCCATGCATTTAGAAATCGTATAGCAATTTCATGTTTTTAGGAAAATACATGTGAATCGTAGTTCGCATCCATTTACGATATTAGGTACACAGTACTGTCACAGCAAATAAATAGGTAACTAAATCAGTATTGAAACTAGGACTATTTGTTGCGATAAATACGTAGGTACTTTATTTATACTTTACCTTTATTTTTTTCAAAAACGAACCAATAAAAAAGCAGCAAAAACTTTCATCAACGATTACTTTTTTTAAATGAACACTTCGTTGGAAAAACTAGTAAACTTTTCTTAATAAGACCTTTGTTATATTTTCTGTGTTTCATGTAGTACTTTCTCAACTAAAGTTGTGGATAAACGATTTGATGCCTGATTTCCTGATTTCACAATATTTATCATGTTTGGCACATTTTAGGAGATAGCACCTAAAAATAAAAACAGTTCGTTTCGAACGTCCATACGAATTTACCGCTTTATATACCTATCTATATATTTCCTATGGTACTATCTGAGATTATATATGGATTTTTCATATATCTATTGGATATATCTTACAAAGAACACTAAAACCCAGACCAATCGCACGCTCGTTTGATTCAAGACTTCTTTTCTTAGTACAAAAAATGTCTAGTTTTCTTAAATGTAAACAAATTGCAATAGCATCTATGGTATTCTTATGAGGCTTTTTCAACAGTCGTGGGACGACGAGTTAGCAGCAACGGCACAACGTTGGGCTGATCAGTGTACTACGGCACATGACCGTGCTTCCCAGCGCGATGTGAGACGGTTCCCAGTGGGGCAGAACCTCGCTGCCACGTGGACCACGCGCCCGCCAACTGAGCCCGCTGACTCTGAACCCGATTTCAACACCCAAATCGACGCTTGGTTTGATGAAGTTCGCATCTTCGGATTCAAACCCATCAACGGCGGACACGGCACTGGACATTACTCTCAGGTATGTTTGAATTTATAAAAGTTTAACTCATCTTCTATGTTAAAGTAAATCTGCTTAATTTAAAGGATACTTTTAAAAACGTATAAACGTATTTAGAAGTTCACATATAGGTATACTTTTTGAAATCGGCTTTAAAGTAAAATTTTCTGTTCACAGTTGGTATGGGGTGAGACATCGAAAGTAGGGTGTGGTTACACATTCTATTACGATCCTGTGAGAGGTTACACCAAACTCTACGTCTGCAACTACGGTCCAGGTGGCAACGTCCTCGGATCCATTCCATATGAGAAGGGATATCCGTCGTGCACTACCTACGGACTCTCAGAATCAAGGAAATATTCAGGCCTATGCTGTAAGTATTACTTAAACTGCTACTTAATAACGGTTTTTAAAATAATATGTTTATAATAAAAACTAAAATAAAACTATTTTGTAAAGTTATTAAATATTTTAAGTATTATAATTATTTATAAACTCTACTATTACTATATACTATTAAAAAAGGGTTAAACTTAAAACTATTCTATAAACAAAAAAAGAAAGCAATGCTATAGCAATAAGCATCAGCAATTAATCAGCTGTTCTTTGAAGTCAATCAAAGATCATCAATACCACCGACTGATAAACTAAAGCTACTCGTATTTGATTTTTTTTTCTTCAATTTACATGTCAAAAAGTTGATGGCTCGATTTTATTGCGTGCTAGTGCAGCTTCCAGCTAAGGAGATCCTATTATTTCGTTAACTCTAATTATACCTCTTTCCTTGTAGCACCCGGTACTTACACGGCCTCGAGCAGTTACCAAACGGTGGACAATACGAACACCAACGGCTTCATCTCCAACGGCATCCCCGAGAGCAGCAACCCACAGTACAACTATCAGTTCTACAACCAATTCAACAACCAATACCAGTACCAGTACCAACAACCGCAAACCTTTTTCCAAGAAGCGTCTACCTTCAGACCTCTACTCAGCATCTTTAAAACTGCAACGAACTTGTTCACGAAACCAAAAACGACCATCAGATTCGGCACTCTTTATGTATAACCTGATCGAGGTTACGCGTATAAAATCGACATTTATTCTCATAGCAGTATTTTTTTCAATAAGTGTGAAAGTGTTACTCGACTGACTATTCGAAGCTGTGTCGTGCAGATTTTCGGAGCTTTGTAGATAATTTCTCCTTGGTTTTACAAGGAGTTTAAGGTTTGATACAGATATTTCTATGGTAGATTTAAATTTTGTGGAGGTCTGATAGTTCTGTTGTATTGATAAACGTTGTACTGTCACGCATGGCCTTCTAGTATTAATGGAGTGTAAGAATATGTTGTTATATAGATAATTTATATTTTAAAATAAATATTTCCATATTAATTTATTTTTTATTCATTTTTACATCGTAATATTTGTATAAATTTATTTTATTTTTATTAGTGATTACCTACTGTTGTGTTTATTATTTATTTTATGTCCGCTACTTGTGGGTTCCATTTAATACCGAAGATAAAAGTGTTCAAGCAATTAAAAATATTTCCTTATTACTCGTAATGTCTCTTAGTAATTGGCGTATATCAAGATTTTACTGAGTAAGAAATAATTAAGACTTGTGGTGATTATACATTAGGTGTCAAACAAATATGTTTTACTGTAAGAACGACTTTTTACTTAACAATGTTAATTCTCTAATGTGTACTTACATGCAAGTCATCTGCTTGCAAACCTTGGAACTTGTGACAAAGTGTGATGGGAGCCAGACGAATTAATAAAATTATTGTTTACACAAAAGACAATCAAATGACGTACATATAATTAGACAGAAATCACTTAAGAGTACAAGAATAATATTTGAATTTAATGATAATGACACAGTTATATCTACTTAACTTCTTAATAACAGATTGTCTACGTTCAAATCTTAAAATTGAAATCCAAATCAGTGCCTGTCCTAATACGAAGGTCATAGGTCATATTTATTACTTTCAAAGCTACATATCGCATTAAATTTTAACAATCAATTATTTATTGCGATACGTAGGTTTGCTTCACAAAACATGTATTGGCTAGATGTATTGCATAACAGCGTAATGATTAACGCAAATAAATAGAATAGGCTGCCTATAAAGTAAACTTAATAAATCAATATTAGTCTTGGCCTTGGTCATTGACCTTGACCTCAGTTCCATACAACGGGTTGAGGACACATAATTACGTAAAATGTTTGAACAAACACATTGGGAGGCGTCAAAATTAATGTCTTCCGATTTAACACCAGCCACGTATAAAATCGGCGATTCTTCAAATAATGACACCCCGCTCCGACACGACACGTCAGTAATTATATTTCTACTTATATTTTGTATTCGAATCCGAAATATTATATCCTTAATTAACATCCCTAGTCTAAATTACCTGGCGTACGGCGAAGTTGTATGTATTTTGCACGGAAAGTTCATGGTGCGTAGGTGAAGCCTAAATTGCCGGAAAACTAAAGTTCCTTGAAAATTCATTATTATAATAGGTCAACATACCCTATATGAACATAATGCTTAGGGTCATAAAAATAAATTAACATAAAGCTTTTAGTTCCGGTCAATGTCAAACGAAAACACTTCCCATTATAACATAATAATGTTAATTAATAAAACCTTAACCTTAAGTAATATCGATCCAGCGAATTATAATTATAAAAAAGCGAAAATAAAAAAGTAGTAGCTCACATAATATGTGTGCTCCTCACTACGGTATACGGGAGCTTGGGTCGAAACTGGTAGGTACAATCTGGAAAACAGACTTGTGATTTCTATGTATTATAGGTAAACAAATGCGCATACAAATGCAAATAGGTACGCATTTTTAGAGGTCAATCTTTCAATCAAAGCTTATGGATTTATTATTAACGCAGACTTATAAATAAGACTCAATGTACGAAATCTCTACGTGACATATATGTATATTGTATTCACGTCGTCATGGCTACTTAAATTATTGTCAATTTTGGTCTCTGACGTATGAACTCTGTAAGCGATTTCAGATTACAAGGGATTAAAATAAGGGGACATGAATGAATCGAATCTATAATAAGGAAAGCTTGCATCTTGCTTTATTGAAAACCTTTGTATTGTTGTTATAGTCGTTTTGCGTTCTGTCATGACTGGTTTTTGTATTAAATAATTCTGTTTTTTGTATGAGGGTTTTATACAAAACGCATACGGTTTTGTAGTTAACGTGAGCTCAGAAAATTCAATAAAATTTTCTTTCTACTACTTTTTTATTTTATGTGTGCTCAAGAAATGCCTAAAAAAATTTAAATGAAATTTAAATTCCCACTAGTCTATTCTATAGATACTAATACTATCACTATAGATACTCCATTGTTTACACACTGGCTAGGCCACTATACACTATATGGATTGGATACTATAGATATATAATATAAAGTATATTTTTGTGTTTTTAGGGAAGCTCTGTTGCTTAGATAGGCCTTTGTCCCAGGTGGCCTTTAAGCTTAGAATTTAATCAAAAAAGTTACATTTGGAATTATGAGTTTCATAAGACAGCGATTCATTCCTACAACGAAGCAACGCGAACATCTCTAAGGGCAATAAAATTAACGACTCGCTGTTTCGAGAAGCGGAAGAGTTAACGAGTAATTTTGAACTTGTCTCCTTTTAATGACCTGATATTTATATCTTTACCACAATAAATGTGCTGTGTAAATGTGTTATTGAAAAACAATGTTTGATAATTTTGAAACGTATTAAATATGATTGCGACTATAAAACCTTAATTATTTTATTAAAACTTTATCAATATTTTATTAATTTTATTTTAAGATTTATAATTTAACAGTTTGTAGTGCCGGACAGGCTTAAGTACTCCCTAATTATGTGCGAGCATATTTAGTGATAAATGATAATATATTATTGATAGATAATATAATATGTAAATATCATTCCTCAGCGGTAAAATTATTATAAAGGAAATCTGCACACCGCAGTCGCTAAAAACTTGAGTCACCTTCTCAAAGACCTCTCAATAGCACAATCTTCTTCTTTCAGTTTGGGTTGAGCGGAGATTTAAGTTTATATTTCTAAGTAGGTGTATGTTTGTAATATAACAAAACTTGCATTAAATTAATAACGGAAACCCCTGTAAGTACTATCTTTATAAAAAATTAACATCAAGATAGCAACAGCGAAAGGCTGTACATGATTAGACGTGATAATTTGATGAAAATCGAGACCTTACTTGTAAAGTGAACCGTAAAGAGTAGAACTTACACGTAGATGCTAATGTGATTATCAGATTTTCCTTTCAATGACCATAATACTACCTACGTATAGTCGATATTGTTTGCTTAGTTCGCATACTTTTTTAAACAAATATTTTTAGTTATTCCTTTTCTCGTCAAATATGGCCGTCTAGAACTTATATTAGAAAACAAACTCTTACACTTATGTCTGTAAGTAGTATATTATTATATTATGTTTTACTTTGAACTTTGTGTGCAAATCTTAGATATAAAATTACTTTTCGGAGCTCGATAATCCTGAGGGCGGAAAAGTGAGTAGATGAGATTTAAACAACCTTAAAAAGGTAGCAACTAGACAGTTCTGAGTTCTGACTTCTGGAATAGGAACATCTTAAAATTTTGAATAAATAGGTTCAGCCACCGTTTGCCGTTTGCCGAATGGCATTATTTTGATATTTTTTTTAAAATAATTAACACAATCTATGCGAAATATGTATAATATAATATAATATCCATCTGTAGATACAACTTAGTATAAAATATGCACAATAAAAAACATTTAAAAATATTCGAAAGGACATAAATAACTGCTCTAAGCTCTTCTCTACACTCATAATAATATTTATAAGCATTTTCCTTTATTTCAACGTAGTGACATCTACATCTTGAATGAGAAACTAAATCAATCGTAAGAAGGCTCGAAAGGCACCAAATGTAAGTAGGTACCTTTATTCGTCGAAGACAGCGTTGAGTATCCAAATTGTTGTAGTACCGAACATGTCGTATAGATGGCAGGCATCGCTTCAAAGTACCCAATGTATGAGGAAACGATGAAAATTAGATATATTATTCATAAGAGGACCTAATGACGTCCAAAAGCACGTTAAAAGCTCAAGATAATAACGGAGACCGATAAAGACAAGAGAGAGGTATTAAAAGAGTATTAAGATAAACACGGAAATCAGGCTTCTGTCCCTTCTCTGTGAAGATGGAGATTAAAGTAGTGTTTAATAGTACGTACACATTTAATTTAAAAATAGAGTTAATAATTGAAGAGTTACCTGTCCTAGCCTAGCTTTCCCAGACTAATGTTTACAACCTATGAGCAAGCATTTATAAAAGATATTACCTACAGCGAATTCCTGTCTCTGCAATGTCTCCTTATTATTTCTGTGATATAGCTTCTCATTCAATCAAAGATTCCGTACAATTAATCTAAAACTATTCGAATTCGTATATTTGATTATTTGCCCATTGTTCCTATTGCTACCCTGCATTTTGCCATTAGAAATTAACGATTTAATAAAAGTTCTTTGTTTTCGTTTTGTATGTTTCCATGTTTTACCGACTTCAAAAAGGAGAAAGTTCTACTTATATTTTTTCCTTTTTTATGTATGTTTATCAATAACCCCGTCATTTATGGACAGGACATTTATTTCTTCACGGCAGGTAGAGCAGGTAAGCCTAGACCATGCTCGACCATGCTGCTGTAATGCGGATCAGTAAAGTTATTACAAAAATGTAAACCAACTTCAATATAAACTAAAAAGTCAATCAATCAGACTTCAAGGATTATTATCATAGGATATTTTGCAGTCGGCGTCATAAGCATATAGGTATATTTACTAAAGACCAGCAAAAAATTCAAAATAATTTCAAAATATAAAATTTTTTCTTCCTTTTTAGTTTGATACTTTTTACAATAAAAAGTTCTTTGCTTTTTAATTTCACCTTAGCCCCTAGTGGATGCCGTACAAGAGAAATAATACGACTGTCAGATCAAATATAAAATTAATTTATCTCTAAAAACCGTAAAATGAATAGAACCTTGCTGATTGAATAAAAAATTAAGTTAATTTACAGACTCATTCCTGGATCTAATTTTTTTTTTTATGAAAGTCCATCGCAACGACGATACAATTAACGAGCTTGTAAAGAAACCGATAGCAAGGCAATTAATTAATTTCTAGCCCACCCAAACGGTGTACTTTCACTGTTAGGAGTTCCGTTGTACTGGTAATGGA
>DWQL01001269.1:0-11846 GCA_018231265.1 Noctuana haematospila | reverse complement strand
AACTTGGTACAATTATTTTTCATACTCCTGAGCTGGTTATAGTATACTTTTCATCACACTACAATCAATAGGAGCAGTGCAGTGAAGGGAAATGTTGGGAACATTTTTTAACGCGGGTGAAACCGCGGGGCACTGCTAGTTGTAAATAAAGTACGTAAGTTTTCCGTGTATAACCCGACCTCGTTGCTTTGAGCAAACTTTTAATGAAAAACGATGCAAAAACATGACGTTAACCGCTGCTGCTCCGAATGCAGATTCTTACATTGAATTTATTTTAAGAATGTTTGATGGTGAACAATGAACTGTGAAGTCTTCAAACATTTAATACGTAGTAAGTGAATATGCTCGTAACTATCGTAACATTTATTTTACTGTCAATCACATTGTTTATAATTTTTTTAAAGATTTTTTCCAGTGGAACGGAAAAAATCTTCACTTCGACCTCTTCTCTCTACTTTGTCCGTCGTGATGAGAAATAGCTAAGCATCTACACATCATTGCGCTTTTTAAGTATATTATGTACCTATATTAACCAAGTATATTATTATATGTACGACATAATTGAACCTGAATCCTTCTTAAACCTCTCGTCTTAAATTCAAATCTCTTAGCCAAGCTTTACGCAGTTTAAGTGATTGCTGTTTAATGTAAAACCGGTTATCGGTAGCCGAGTATGTATGTAAATGCAATAAATTAAAAATAATAGACTTCAAAATTTACTTTAATCTTACTTAGAGATAGAAATAAAAAAAAAGACAATCGAAAGATTTTCTTCCCGTCTGTACTTTATTAGTTGGACGCCAGGTAAATTTAGACGCGGGCAACAAAACAACATAATTCCGCATGGTCCTCGGTCCCTCGTCTGGTGTCTGTAAGTTACCGGTCCGACGGCCTTGGTAGGCATTTTAAATATAAAACAATGGACGGCCTGTCCATTAAACTTTATGCAGAACCGAAATTTCCCCGATTCACCCTCTGTCTTCCGTATCTCCCCGATAAAGTTCTAATTGAGCCTGTTTACCCGAAGCCGATTTTACGGAACGCGCGAGTATTAAAACAAAACACTAAATCCCTATTATTCTAATTAATATTAGCGAAGTTCCTAATGTTTATCCCGGTCATGCTTTCATTGATGAAAATAGGGTAGCCATATTATGTATTGAACTTATGTAATTTACTCGTAGTTAATGTTTTGGTTTTACCGTTTGTTGTTTTACGTCGAAGTGGGTTCACAACACCTATCGTTATGAATTTGTTTATACTATTAGAATAGCCAGGCTGTCTAGGTCAGAAAAGCAAACTAACTTATGAATAATAATAATATTAATACAGACACTGAGTAGGTACTTTAAGACAACTTCTGTACCGAAGACATGATAGAAAGTAAGAACATAATAATAGGGATGTAGGTACAAAGCTTATAATAAAAAACGATTCATTATTATATACAATAATGATTTTTAACTGGCACACTCATATATTTTTCATTATCTTTTTAATTTCAATTTAGATTTAATTAATCCGCAAAAAGAAAAATTACTACTTAGGTTTGTGTAGACATACTAGGAGAGATCCAATAAATTGTTAACATTTTTGTATTAATAAATCATTTTTGATTTTTGATGCTAGGTTAGTACGAGTGAGTAGGTACCTAGTAAGTCAAAGAAATAAAAAAATCAAAAATGCTTTAATAATTCGAATACCTATTCGTAGCATTAGATTTGGATTTCCTTAATAGGGTCGTTTCTTCTTTTGGTAAAATTGAATCACGATCTTCTGATACTTTCTGTTATCTTAGCAGTAGTAGGTATGTATAGGACTGATCGATCAAACGAAAATTTGGCAACGGTTGGTAAGGAATTTGTACAGGTAAGTTCTGTGAACACGGTGACTGCGATGTAGCACATGGAAGCGGAAGCTAGCGGTTTTGAAAGACCTTTGTCACATTACAAGAGTCTCGAAAGGTCTTATTTCCATTGTGATACAAGTTAATGCATGATACAGGTTTTTAAATAAATAATTATCGCGTTACCAAAAACAACCGGACACCAAAATTGTTGCGCACATACTTAAAGCAAATTTGCAAATGGTTTTCTCATGGTTGCCATTGTCAGAACGGGCCCAAATTGTACCACAAATGGGACCACACGAGAAACACCGCAGCTTCCAAATAAAAATAGAATTATAAAAAAACAGTAGAAAGTTATGAGGTGACAAACATTAAAAAATACAGTTGAATTGAAAACCTTTTTTTTTGAAGTCGGTTGTAGAACAGCTGAACAGTTTGTAGTCAGAATATGTGAAAGCTAGTGTCGAATGGCCACCCAGCAGGTTTTTGCGTAGTAACAATCCCACAAAGTAATACTATATCTACTAAATCAGACGAAATATCCAGGATAAAATCTCGGTCGTTATGTCAGCTGGGCTCATATAAGATTTACAAGCGCGTCTGTACGCAGCGAAACTTAATTAAGGGTCCGGGGTTCGTTTCCGGGCCTTTGTAGTGAGACGAGTAAAATTATTCAAATTCAAAGAAACGCGAAATCAAGAGGGAATCGACGGTATGCCGGGCAATGATTCATTTGCATTCGAGATTTTGGTTTTCGCGTAATGAATTTGTGTCGGGGCTACTGTGATTTGGGCGTGAAACATTCATATCAAAAAGATAACATGAGCTAAAGAAGCGTCGATATACTGTCAACTTTTCAATAATTCAGGTTCAGGTAGGTATCACCACCACGGGCAGAGACTGCTGTTAAATATGCAATTATGCATATTCTCATGTTTCGAGTGGGAAAGGCGCTAGTGGGACTTTTACATGCGTGCTTTCGTGCTTCGGTGCTAGACCCACTTTAAAGCCGTCGCTCCTCAGATTGTTATCGACAGATAACAGTCGTTCAATCTGGTCAGATGACCTTTGGATGGATTGACAACATCTGACACTGGTTAACCACTAATCCGCATTGGAACGCGGTGGAGTAGATACCTACATTCTAGGCCTTCCTCGATTATGGGGAGAGATCTATTCCCAATAGCAAGCCCTAAAAAGTGTTGTATGCAATAGTTACTTGTGCCAATATTGTGGCGCACGAGTTATGTCAAAAGTCAAATCACTAAGACATTATTGCTTTATGATTACAACACATTATGATTCTATTTATCGATAGGTATTCTTCTATTTAGCTATTCCAGTTGGCAACACGCCAGTGGAAATGGTTTTTTTGCCATACC
This sequence comes from Noctuana haematospila, assembly GCA_018231265.1. Taxonomy (NCBI): domain Eukaryota; kingdom Metazoa; phylum Arthropoda; class Insecta; order Lepidoptera; family Hesperiidae; genus Noctuana; species Noctuana haematospila. Next base: position 8,615 of record DWQL01001269.1, on the reverse strand, counting down.
AAGTGTCGTTGTATTCAACGACCGTGGATGTTTATCGGGCGGAAAGTGACGATAAATCTATCGCAAGTAGCTCTTACTGACTGTTTGTTTATCGATGAAACATGGCCGCTTACATTTGCAAAGTTATTTTGTGATATATTGTAAGATCTGTACCTACCAATCCCATAAAATAGATAAATTGTACAAAAATGCGGGTATTAAATGCAAGTAACACAACGGAGTATTTCTTAAGCCTTAAGAACTAAGATCAAACAAGTAAGCCGGTTAATTTATTTCGTACTAATTTATCGGAGCACCTTAATAAATATATACAACGTTATTGTATAAGTAAAAATAATTTACGATTTTGAAGTCATAATTCCCAATGGGTAATGCGAATATTAGACAAATTTTGTTGTATAAAAAGGTCTCTCATATTTAACATCGAGCTAAACTTTAAGGCGGCTTTAACTTGCTTACACGGCTTACACCCTCCACTCTCTGTTTCTGGTCCATGTCACCAGACATAATAAACTGTTCTGAACCGTTTAAAATACACATTTCTGTCAGCGATGCAATGCTAACAGACTGCCTGAGTTAGAAGTTTGTGGTCATTTCCACACTTCCCACGACTACCATTACGTAATACACACTCTGATGGTGTAGTGACAGCGCACATCCACCAGTCTCGATCGATTGCGTGTCATCAATCAACCGCGTCTTAACACACCGTTGTCGTGGCTTTTATCTGTTTCGTTGTATAGCAGTTGTAATATATAACACTACTCTTGTACGAGTAGTGCCCCCATGTCTGCCGTGAAGCAAATAAAGCAATTCATTTGTGTTTAGGTGGAAAGGTGCAGTTGCCGGCCATACTTACATGAGGCGACTATCAGCCTCCGGAGTAGCAGTGCAACTACATGCGACCTCAGGCAGGACACGAGCCTGCTTGAGGTTGGAAGTTCCATGGGCGTCAACGACCACTTAACACCAGGTGGCCTGCACGCTCGTCTGCTACTTTATATCATAAAAAAGTTACTTCTGTAATTCACATAAAGAATGAACGAACATCACACTGGTCGGATTGATGGGCAATAACTAAACAAAACTTATCTATTAAATTATCATCATCTAATTATAATTGCTGTCCCAGAGTTGAGTATATCTCCTCTTTGAATTTGAGCTATAGTCCAACACGCTGGCCAACTGCAGTTAGTCGACTTTACAAGCCTTTCGAGAACTTTATGGAGAATTCTCAGTCATGCAGGTTTTATCAAAGAGCAAGTAATAATTACTTTTGTTACGCAAATAATTTGAAAAAAACTGGAGATGCGTGCGAGGTTCGTACTGTTTTGGGTGAAATATGGCACACATAGTTTAAAACCTGGACTGGATATTTTTAACCCCTTCTCGCAAACAAGTCGATAAACTAGTTGTCTACACATAAACACCAGAATCACACACGATCTAATATCTTTGTATCAAAACTCGTAACACGAGCTGTATCCGGATATCTGTCTACCGTGAAACTGGACAGAACCAGTCAATAGAACCTGATCGTATTAAGGCATAGGTGCTAATTGAGGATTGTGGTTTTCAAACTGTTGATTGATGCGAGTTTATTGAAAATGTTGGAAAAATTATCTCTATAATTATTTAATAATATTATTGCGTTTATGATTTTAATTAAAAGTAGGATTTTAATAAAAGTGCAAGTTTTTAAAAACTTTTTAAAAATAAAATCTTTGGTGCTCTATATTTAAAATAAAATTCTTTATTAAAAAGCACAACGTGATTATGTCGAAAGACTTCCAGTAATGGGATTTTCGGGTTTGGGATTTTCGGGTTCTTGCGTTCTTGAAAAAAGTAGTGCACTTAACCTGATATTATGATATCTTCTTCTTAAGGTGACTCTCCAACTAGTGAAGGTTGGCAATCAGCTTGTTAAAGTCATCCTTATTATTTGCACGGCGGAACAGCTCAGCTGCGCCAGCTATTCCGGTCCACTCCCTGATGTTTCGCAGCCACGACTTCTTTCTCCTTCCAACTTTCCTCTTCCCGACAACTTTCCCCATAATTATAAGTTGGAGCTGGTCATATCGGTCATGTCGAAGAACATGTCCTAAATAGGAGACTTTCCGCCGCTTCACTGTCAGCATTAGTCCACGCTCCTGGCTGACTCGTTTTAAAACCTGTAATAGTTTATTACTTATTAAATATATCTAACATAAAATTAACTTAAAACTGAATATCATCACATCACTATGTTTGTAGATTTCCTTCAGATAGTGAAACGAGGCACAAATGGATTAATACAGTTCGAAAATCTCGACTTCAAAAAAATTGGAACCCCAGAGTACAAAGTGTGATATGTTCAGCTCATTTTAATGAAAGCGATATTTATGAAACACAAAATAATTTGAAGAGAATAACCAAAGGTGCTGTACCATCACAGGTAAATTAAATTATATTTTTCGTTTTTTTTTTTGTTAACATAAATGATTTACAATAGTAAATGGCTATAAACGAGCAACACCAGCCAACATAAATAAAATAATAGATTAATAGTAATGATCAGTTTTGTGTATTGCTTGCTTACTCTAGTCGGTGTTATCCTTCGAATAATAACTGCTTCTGTTGTGTTTTGTATAGCGCTTGCTTTTGTAGTTTGTATCCTGAATACTTTTTGCATGTGTTGTGTAATTTTTCAATTCTGTGTATTTTTTTGCTTGCGTTGCTCGTCTGTGTTTTACTCAATTGCCGCTTTAAACACAAATAGAATAAGAGAACAGACCAAATAAATTTAAGAAAAATTTAAGTTTTACAGAAAAATGAGAATAATGGACCTCATTTTTTATTAATTAGGTATAATATTTTAAAATCTACTTTTCAGAACATAGCTACAGAAGTAGTTGAGTTATGTGATGACACAAGTGATGAAGAATTTGACAAGGTTAGTTCTAGCTAAACTATAAATAATAAATTTGGTTTCATAGTGTTTGCCTCTAAAGCCTTAGATTTAAACAAACTTTCATTCCTCATTTTGCCTCCACTAGAGTGGATTGTCAAAATATCTGTTTAATTTGGTATAAAAATTGTCTAATTTTCATATTTCTAACTTCATAATATTTAAGTTCAGTTAGCCAGAATGGTCCTTTTTATATATATGGAGCTTGTTTTCAGAGCTTGGCACAAACTCAACCTGGTTCTGCATCAGACACCGAGCTTAATGATGTTGATATTAACAATTTGGAATATATATTTGATACACCTACAGAAAGGAGTCTGAGATTTCAAATATATTCCAGGATTAAAAATATCAACAAATACAAATGTAAAATCAGATTATTAAAAGAAAAAAATGCTGAAGTAGAGAAAAAATCCAAAGAATTAAAAGAAGCGATTATAAAGCATATAATAAATTCATTAACAGAATAGTAGAGTATAACAAATAAATGCGTTAAGAAAAATGTATATTTTTTTGCCATTATAACCTTTTAAGTGACGCGCGTTTAGGGTTCTTCATAGAGTACCTTAAGGTATAGTATTTTTGAATTATGAAGATTGTCATCTGTATCGGGAGACGAAAGTATACAATGATCCTATTTATATATTATTTTGTTGTACTACATACAATTACTACATGCATTTACACATTTTTTGTACATGAATTTACATCTGTGGTAAAAATAAGGCATAATATTAAGTGTTCTCTGTGCCAGTGGTAGTGGTTGGTCTGTGGCAAACTGGCAAAGATTATAGTGCCTGTGGTATAGGACATTCTTCTATGTAATCTGTGGTGGTATGTACATTCTATGTAGTCTGTGATCTCTTCTTAGTCTGTCTGTGGTGAAACAAAGAGAAGTGAGTAAGAAAACTATTTCAAGATATAAAGCATCTCTGAAAAAGCTTGTATAATAAAGCTTGCATAAATAAAGGAATCGTAGGAAAGCTGCAAAATGGCTTCCTTAGATCTTTTGACGCCGCATTTGTCGAAGATAAAGATCCCAGGGCCTATGCAGTTGATTTACAAGGATGAGTGTGTGTACTCCTTTGACAACCCGGTGAGTTGCAATTTGTTTTCTAACCTAGAAATCGTATCAAGTTTTTTTTGGATTTACCTATTCTATCTATCCTCAAGGATCAAGGAACCCATGAGCATCTAGGCGACCGTTCCCCTTGAAGACCAGATTGAACATCAGGGGTCAGCTACAGTCAAATTGGTCGCAGTGGCATTTTGGTCAGGACCCATCCCCGTATAACTAAATAATAATAATACCTATTTTATCCACTGGGACCAACTTAAGTTATAGTTTTCTATCATTTCTTATTGAACACTAACTACCGATACTATTATATAGGAAATAAATGTCTATTTTCAAAAACATCAATTAATACAAACAGTAACTAACAAACAACATGAAGTCAGTATTTTTCATAACACGAATTATAATATTGCTATATTTTTTGTCTTTCTATTTCAATAAAGTTCTTAAAAGGCATTGAATTGCCTAAACTAATGAAGTTATGAAGGTCTAAAACTGTTACCAAATTTGTTTAATTGAAAATTTAGGATAATTTTGCATAGGGACGGGGTCCAGATAAGACAATGTATGTGACTACTATTTTCCAAATCTGAAAAATATCCATAATAATATCATCCCAGAAACCTTTCTCAGATTTGAGAGGCGAACTAAGTCCCGTAATAGAACAGCGAGTTATTTATTTATTCATGATCTAAAATAAGAATATTCAAATTGAAAATTCAAATTCAATATGATATTAATATGTATATAAAATTTATTTAATAAAATGTCTTAAAACACTCAAACAGGTACAATAGTATTCTCTTTGAAGTATTTAGTATTCATAAAATTCTTTATAGCCTGATATATGTTAGCAATTACATTAAACATGGAGGTTCTAACACCATAGGTTGAATATGAACAGAACATTAAAGATATAAACGTGTCAAACATTACTGGGGTCCAGAAAAGTATGTTATAGAGCAGTTCACGAGTCACATACGTCTTCATTGTCGGCTTCTTAACATCCATGATATGGATTTTGGTGAGGATTACGGTTGATATTGTAATCGGTACGAAGTAACTCACAAATGCTAACACAAACATGTACACCATAAGTCTTCTGTTGTCAGTGAAACACATTTTCACACAATTCTCGTCCATCTTTGGCCGTCGGACCGATTTTATAGCAGCAAAATTAAAGTTGGTGTGATTGTTGAAATTGTTGATGATTTTCAATACATTGCTGAGTACTATATCAGTCTGTTCTGTGTCATTAGACTTGCGTTCATGATTTTCGTGTACTTCCAGGAAGTTTACTGGGGATTGTAAGTATTTTGGAAGGTCTATTGCATCATTGGAGGCATCGGTTGTAGTGCAATTGTTGTTAGCAAAGTCCAGTAAAGCCATGCATGATTCCTCCATGCTTCGTGCTTGTGACATTGTTAGCTCCGTGACCCCCATTGGGTACATTGCTAGTGCAAAAAGTATTGGCACAATCCATTGTAATGCAATAGTTACCAAGGAAAAATACTTCTTCCAAAACTTGCATAAGGTGTCATACTTGAACTGCCTTTCTGAAGCACGTTCTTCACCAATTCCCCTTATGACATCTTCATCTGACTTCTCCTTTATGTTTCCAAGCATCTTGTAATGCATGTAGTTGTCGATGATGAGAGTCAGGAAACTATTGACCATAGATACAACTAGGGGCCCATAACCTAGCAAGAGTGACGTAAATCCACAATCCATAGAATTACTGGAACTAACTAGCTCTGCAGTCCGTTCTTCCATATTTAAGATATCCATGTTAGACGGGTGTAAGGCGTACAGAGACCGACTCACAAAAGCTATACCGATGCACATTAGGAGAATGTTTTCTGATAGTAAGACGTTAGAGAACACGGCACCGCCTTTAACCACTCGCCTAAGATTGAAAAGGCTCAGAGCGAAGCCACATAGAACAAGAAATAACCCGAGGTACAAGTCGGTGTTGTTCAACATTTTTGTTGCGTGGTCGCCTGTTCAGTCGCGAATGAGACAAAACCCTCATGATTTTGCAGACTTCCGCCGCGCTGACACGAACTGTTATCGCTGTGCAAATTATAGGGGCGCTTATGAAAACATTTTGTATTCGTTTTCACTTCGAATCGATATATCGAAAATAGAAATGCTCACATTGTCACGTTTGTAACGACAAATCCTTGATAAATTCTCATTTCAGTATTTGAGATAGTAATTTTTTTTTTCAGGAATCAGAAACCGGCCTCTACGTGTCGTTGACGTCCTTTCTTGGCTTTGGGCGTAATTACGTTGAACAGTACTTCCAAAAAACAGGAAATGCAGTCTTCCTGCATATTTACAGAGAAAAGAAAATAGTAAGTACATAACATACCTACATGCTCGCAGATCGCATTCGAATATGCAAAGTCCCAGGATTTTAAGGCCCATGTCTTATAATGATATACAGTTGCAAAATTTCGCCATCGCGACTCTTACCCACCTCTTCAAAATTTTTGCAACCAATCGTCTTACTGTGACGTTACCCTTGTCTTATGTTAGTAGTTAGAGAAAGGATTACAACTAGCACCTGAGTGAATAATAATTTTTCACCATCTTCAATCAATTCAATTCCCCTCGATCCTTTCCGCAGATCCCAGAGCCAGAGCAAACGGGCGATGGTCCCGAGAAGAAGATCACGCGCCTCGCTATCGGCGTGGAGGGCGGTTTCGATCCCAACTGTGGCAAGCCTAAATACACGTACACGAACCACTACAATGTCGTGGTGTTGCCAGGCTTCCACACCTTCCCATGGCCGGATCCCGCGCTGCCTGAGATAGTGAGTCAGCATGTTGATTTGTGTAGATTGTTAGTCTTACTCTTTATATAAAGCAATTCAGTGTCAGTTTGTTCATTTACGCTTATCTCAGAAACTGCTTAGCAGATTTCAATAAAATTTTGTGGGCATAATATTACATAAACACATTAACATCTTCCACGCTACATACTATGTGGGGTTGGTTCCAGTGTGGAAGATATTTTTTTTAACACAACCTGAATATCATGGGAGGTTGCCGGGTTCTGTGCAATAAGATTCTTTACTGTACTAAAAAATACCCTAGATGGTTGGCCTCAGTGCATTGGGTGGACTGTAACTTAATTTTCCTTATTTTTAGGTTAACAAATCAGTGCAGAAAGTTATTGACGCCGAGTCACCATTCAAGATTGCTGAAATGGCTGCTCTTCAAGGCACCTGGGATGGCGAGACCCGAGAAGTTTCAGTGTATGTATTACTATTTTTTGTTATTCATTTTATTAAATATTTCTTGTACTCTGTAAAAAAACAATTGGAAACATATTAAAGAAAGTTAGTACAAAGGTAAATATACATTTTTGTGCCAATAAATCGTTTCGATTTAGCTTTCGATAAATAACTATGTAAAAAAGATCTGAGGGCCTAGTACGAGTTATTACAGTTTACTGTAAACTAGATTTGGTTTCGGTTTGGCCCATACATCTACTAGCAGCGCCCCTAGTGAGTGCGAGGAAAACTAAAAGTGGGTTGTGTTCATTGCTCGTTTTCTTATTGAAATGCAACTTTGTATAGTAGGAGATTTGCAATGTATAGCGTGATAGTTAGCTCGATCGTGTTTTTCTAAACTGTCAAAACTCGTACTAAGCCCCCTGAACCTTGTTGTTTGCACAATTAATTTTTTTTTAATAATCTAGTTTTTAATCTATGTCTATCTCTGCATACAGAGTATAACACAGAGTAGATATTTTTGCATCCAGGTATATCATACTCCTTTTTATTTATAGTCACGCGATAAACCTCAAACAATTGGACAACGGTGTGAAGATCCCGCCGTCTGGTTGGAAGTGTGCCAAGTGCGACCTGACCACAAACCTCTGGTTGAACCTGACAGATGGCTCCATACTCTGTGGAAGGCGATTCTTTGATGGTACGGGTGGAAACGATCATGCTGTAAGTTTTTTTTAATTAGGGGTATAAGATGTTATAAAAACCTAAAACAAAGTATATATATCTTTCAGAATTAATTGTACCTGCATATTGATCAGTTTTATATATTAGGTTCAGGCTTTAATAAGATAAACATCTACCGTATTCCAATTTAAGTATATTAAAGGAAATATAAATAAATAAAATATAATAAAAAAAGTTGTATGCAGGCCAACAGGTAATGGTGAAAAAAGTTTATATAATTAGTCTCTTTACATCCTTTTCTAATACTTAAGCTAATCCTATTTACAGACATGTAAATAAATTATTTATTAATTTTATTAATGTCATTAGTTTAACCTTTTCACCGCCACAGTACAAAGCAAACAAACGTGCCACAAACATTTATTGTAAACAACACGGTGCAAAAATAGAGATGTGACCATGAGCATACGATGTAATACGATGAGCATACGATAAATATAAGATTGATAATTTTATCTTACAGATAGCTTGTTTTATTTTAAAACTACTTACATCGTCACAAAAAATAGTCGAATTTTTTATTTAGTTAAGTACGCATAAAAGGGCAGTGCTATAGGAAATAAAAAACCGGCTTTGTTAAATAAAAATATGCATTTGTTTTTTCA
>DWQL01001268.1:0-11846 GCA_018231265.1 Noctuana haematospila | reverse complement strand
TTCATTAGCTTCACGGCAGACATGGGTGCAGCGGTGGTACTTCCCCGGTCGAACCATACAAGTTCTACCACCTACAGGAATAATAATATTTGCAATAGTTATGTTAATGATATATCTACGTACCTATACGTAAAGGTACCCACGTTTCGTGTTAATTTACAAATTTTACAATGTATTGTTAAAAAAATTAATTAATGGGATTTATATAAATTTCAGAGGATCACTGCCTTGGCAAGGTCTCAAGGCAATCACCAAGAAACAGAAGTATGAAAGAATCAGCGAGAAGAAGATGTCCACTCCGGTCGAAGTGCTATGCAAGGTAAGTATTGTTGATAACCTGTCCTATGCAGGTGTGGATTCAGAATTCCTTAGCTCATTTTACCAGAACATATTTTTTATAAACTAATTATAATAAATAGATATCGACTAATGAAGATGTGCCTGAACAAAAACGCCCTAAATGCCTGAAGCTCTAACATTACCGATATTAAATGATTTATTTTGTATAATTGCTGATTTATTGTAGGCTAGAAATATCCAACTAGTATGTTGTCATCCCACTTGAGATGGTCATTCTACACGCACATGGAATAAGGTCAATATATCGACACCTTACTGGATTTTTTGATTAAAATTTCTGTCTTTAATATTTAATTTTTTATAATTTTCATAGGGATTCCCGGCGGAGTTTGCGATGTACCTAAATTACTGCCGCGGCCTCACATTCGACGAAGGACCCGATTATATGTATCTTAGACAGGTATGTATACATACATAATAGATCAAATTGCTTGCAGCAGCTGTCTGGTCAGGATGGCTGTGACCATCCAAATAATAATCATTAGACAAAGAGAAAACACGACACGAGATAAATATTATGATTGGTTTAAATTTAAAAGAAACATGTGACATTTACTAATCAGCATCATTACGGTTTTTGTCTCAGGAATTTTATCATAAGTCCTGTGCTATCCTTATCCTATTGGCAAACTGAAATGCAAAGAAACGTAGTATGTTTAACTTTAAGGAAGATTTTCTTTAATATTTGTAACTGTTTTAAAAATATGTAAATGTAAATGCATGTTGTGCGTGTTGCAGCTGTTCCGCATCCTGTTCCGCACGATGAACTACCAGTACGACTACACGTTCGACTGGACCATCCTGCGGCAGCGCAAGCAGCACATGGAGTCCGGCGGCGCGCAGCCCGACCGCCGCTCGCCCTCCGTGCAGCGCCGCGCGCCGCAGCAGCCGCCGCAGCCGCCGCCCAACAACGAGGTGAGCGCCGCACCCACACGCACCACACAAACACAGCACACACACAAACGCGCCTGTAAACATTTATCAAATTTTAATTTATAATTCATGAAGGCATTAATAATGATAATGAATTTGAAACATTTTGTATACCTCTTTGAGTAAGGATAAGATGTAGTCAAAATTTAAATGCAGATGTTTAGAGAATTTATGTGAGCGAAGAATACATTCTGTTTGCTCACAACTTTGTAAACCTTATGCTACAAAGAAATAAATTGAATTTGATATGCACAGCGCGCCCAATATCATTAAAAACAATAACACATCCTTGAGACCACATCCACCCCTGAGAAGAAGGCATTCAACCCTAATCTGTAACACAGTTCTATCTGTGCTCGTAGAAAGATGCGTTGCTACTCTGTATGTATCCAGCAAACATGTTGTCCCGATATACAATAAATATGTCTCGCCCGCCTTATTTTCATAAGTTGTACAGTAGACTCTTCCCCATGTCCCATGTTACGTTATCTTTTAGGTGAAGTCTGTGCACGCGCCCGCCGACGCCACGGCAAACAAACAGACAGTGAAGGCACACCAATCCGGTAGCCAATTAAAGAAGAAACTCACTGCCATATCTTAGTCTATTTTATAAATATTATAATTATACTGGGTTTACTATCAAAAATGCCTTCGATGACATTACACGGGGAAATATTGATTTCAGTATGAGATATACAGGGATTACTGCAAATTGATGCCGGTACTTTAGGGCTGTCTGTGTTGTAATTTAACAAATTCTTTAAGAAATGTCTTTGTTCCGTTTGTGTATTTTGTTATTATAAATGTCATAGATGTGGAAAACAATTGAACAGTGTCCGATATTGCATTTCTGTGGTCTTCGTTGAATTCTAAACTTTCGTTGTATATTTATATACATTGTTTTGGAGCATAAACAAATTCTAGTTGGTTTTAAAGTAGTTAATATTTCATCACTCATATTATTATGATCTTTGAAAATGTTAGAAATTTCCGTTTGCTTAATCATTTCCCGTATAGGTTTTATATTTGTGTGTAAGATGTGTGCGTAATGATAGTGATCTTTTATGTAAATTTTATATAATAAGATGTAAAAGACGAGTAATGTGAATGATTAGATAGTAATTCGCTATCTTGCTGTAACTGAGGCATGTCAAATTAAATTTTAAATGAGAAAAACTGCATAAATTATAAAATGTGTCTTGTATTGTTGTAGGTTAGATATAGAACATGGTACTGTTTAAAGTTTGAGATGTGAATTTTGTAAAAATTGATTAAACTTATGAATTATATAACGAAGACTTCTTTAATTCTAATTACAAGAGTAAATATTACCTGCGAAGTGACATGGTAATTGTACAATTTTGATATTAAGTAGCCAAGATTAGATTATTTCTAAGTATTTTTGGTAATTCTAGACAACATTGCATTTATACAACAAAGTAAACACACTTCACATCCATTTAGTTTGTGTTGTAATAATTGTTTGTAATGTTTGTTTGATTTCATTGATCACTAGACGTTTCACAATAACGTGTAGTACCTTAAAACGTATAGAGTGTAATGTAAACGTTATTATTATATCTAAAACCTATTGCTATAAAAGGCGGACTTAATGCAATAAGCGAAGCAGAGTTAATATCTAATGACGGTATATTAATACCATACTAAAGAGAAAGAATTGCAAATACTAGAGAGATACTAGAGTAGGAATTGTAATGTGTAATGTAGTTAATATAATCAATAAGAGAAAGTATAAAAGGAATATGTGCAACAAGATAAGAAACAACTGAAAGTAATAGTAGTATTTCTTAATAATTCGTAAATATATAACGAGAAAGTTAACTTATATGAGCATATGTTGTCTCCGGAACTGGATTATAACTTTCATTTAAAAAAAATATGAAACCTGAGTGTTGAATTGGGATGGATAAAAGAAGAGAATTTGAGGGTAGCAGCTGGTGACTGTGAGAGTTAAAGAGATCCGAATAGGGTAGATTAGAGAGAGCTGAGCGATGTTGTCTGCCTACTCTCGCGAATACAGTATTCCCAAGTGGCAACGATAGGACGAACCATGGTCAAATTTGAGTAGACAGTAGATGAACGTATAGCATAGTGTACGAGTCGTTGCAGTTTGTTGAGCAGTTCATTTAGTTTTCTTCTTTTTTCAGTGAAAGAGATTACGACGTTCGGCAGACTCAAGCAGTCCGATAGTAAAGAAACAGCGATAGCGTGCGTGCGCGGCCACGTGCGCGCGGGTGTGTGCGTGCGGGTGTGTGCGTGAGTGTGCGTGTGTGTGTGCGGACTGCGCTGCCGGCGTGCGGCGAGTGACGTCAGAGGGCGCGGCCGCGTCGAGCGTGACGAAGGGACATGCTTTCTCTCTCTAGTGCAAGAGGCCTTTCATGTAAACATTGTCGGCGTAGTGAGCGCGCGGCGGGCGCGTCGTAGTGCGCGTCCCACGGGAGTGTACCATAACTTCGGTGACTAACTGTTCTGTGTACGCGGACATAACAATATACATGTTTATTGTTTCTTTTTTTTTTATTTGTATTATACATTTTTTTTATTGGTACTGTTCGTTTCGTGTCGATTTATAAGATGAATCAATATTGTATTAATTAGGGTCCACGGATAGTTGGAAATGCATTTTCTATAATTATTACAATTCATTATTATGATTAACACGTGACATGTCAAAATTAACCGTTGAATTGAGTCCAATAATATCGCTCTCAAGTTTACTTAGTTTTCGATGTTAGTTTTTCCTAATTAGCTAGTGTTTATTGAATTTATTGATTAGTGATATGTCCGGGTGTTTCAGCTATTTGTGTACAATTAAAGTGTCTTAACGGACATTCGAACGTCGTTTATTGATCATTGTAAGGTCAATGTACCCGGGCTGAAATGTTTTCGACATAATGTCGCGAATACTGGCTAAAATGTTCATTAAAATCTACTGATTACTAATATAAATAGGTTTCTGTATTGAACGAAAAAATGTAAAGAAAAAATCGCAAAAAAAAAAATATTGCTTAGGTTAAGTAAAACTGATTCCGTTCCTCCGAGATGCGCCGCCTACCTGGTATAGAGTATTTATAGGCTCCTTCGCTTAGTGAAATATGTAATTAGATTTTTTTGGCAAACGATTTCGACCCACAAATTGTACATAAATTTAATTCAGCGGGCGGCGCCTCGCGGAGGCAGCTGGTACATACGTATCGTATATTTTAAATAAATAAATAAATAGAACAGGAATAATAATTTGTAAATACGAGACAGTGTTCATTTTAACTGTTATTTTTTTAAGAACACGCTAATTTGTTCGTTTGCCTGTAAGTGTCTCGTGGAATTGTGACATTCTATATGATATTGGCACTATGGCCCATCTGTAATTTATTTAGTCCTCGAGTGTAAATAAATTTAGCTTTTCATGTATTAGATTTTTTTTAAATTAGAAATCCGATAGTATGTTCTGAAGTTATAGACAACAGTAAATTTCACACACACGTTATGGACGTGCAATTTTTATTGGAAAAATTATATTTTTTGTTAATGATGAGTTTATTTTGAATAATGTATTGCAATTTAGAAAATATCCATTGATAGCTGTTTTGTTACTTGTTCTAAACGATGAGCGATACAACTGCCGAGGCAAGGGAAGGCGATATTTTTATACGAAATTAGAGAGGCAGTGTGTTGAACAGATTAGAACAATACAGATTGATAACAGTTTGTTGGTGATAGAGTGTCACGGTCCCTCGAGAAACACTTAGTGACTATGCTAAGTGGAATTGTATATGTATTAGATCTTGAGTGATTGCGTGCGAGGGTGTGTACAGTGGGGACAAATAACATTCTCAATATACGAACTCGATGACTGGAATTTGCGACCGACCTTTCTTTTTTTTGTTATCGTCTTGTGATAATATGGATCTCAATATTCCTTTTAAAACTACGATTTGAAGTGAATCCGGTTAAGTGCCCGTGAAATGTAGAAAGAGTATGGACTTTGTTATTTTGTCTCCTACTGAGTATGTTCAATGTACTGCACTTAAATATAAATTAATAAATAAAGTAAACGATGATGTTTGTTTTCTTTTACTGTCGACTCCCCCCTTCCCCCTTGTTTATAGTTCTCAGTTCACAAAGTGATTGTCGCTCAGAAAAAATCAACAAAATAAACTAATAATAAAATTAATCAATGAAATAAATTTACATAGTTTGTTAATGAAAGTTTTCATAATTATGTACTTATTCCTAAACCAACTGATTTGAGAAATAAAGATTGGACTTGATTTTATTTAACTGATCAGATTGAGGTTGTGCTTAAATAATGCTACACCAAAGTTATTTTCTTATATATTCACCTTATGCTAAGAGCTATTTTGCTAGACCTATTATATGCCTGTTTTGTCAATGTCCGACACAATGGCCAGTCTATTTTATATACTTACGCTTAGACTATAAAATAAAAGAGTGTAAAAAATACCACAAAAAGTTATAAAAAGGTAAAGGATAAATAAGAATTAAAACATGAATACATTTTTTTTATTTAATCAACATCATCTACATATAACTTATAGTAATATAAGTAATTAACAATTATTTTTATAGTGGATGCAGCGCGTAGCCGGGTTGCGTAAGGAATGAACACCTAAGTAATGCTAATCATGGAAAACATTAACAGACTGAAGGAAGTAACATTGAGATGTAAAGCTAACGCGACTGTAAATACTATTTACTTAAAATGGTGGATACACTGTCTAGTGCAGAGCTAACAAATTGAGGCAAATGCAGTGTCAATTATCAGCATCTACTTTATAGTGCATTTTCTATCAGAAACAAGCAATCGGGTATTTGACACTAAAGTACTCACAATTCATTCTAAAAGATAATTATTTATATAAAAGTGATCAATAAAAATCACAGTAATTATAGATTGTTAGGTTAGGTTAGAAATTCTATTTTTATTTCCTTTGAATCGATAAAAAATTCTGTCAATTGACTCATGGTATTGCGACGTCATCGTATTCGTCATAAATTGCTCGTCAAAACCCCATTATTACTAGTACGAAACAGATTTTATCGACCATAAGTGTATGTATACACGAGCGGTTCTCCCGCCGCGGAAATTCGCTCGAGAAAGCTGCCGCAGATGCCTTTCCTTAAATGAAGGAAATGACCTATCAAAACGGATCTGCCAATGATCTCTGCTGTTATTGCTCTTATACTAAGCATCCTGCAGGAAACCGCCACTGTGTAGTTTAAAGGAGCGGTTATCCAGGCGCGGATCCAACCTAAAAAAGGTCACATCAACTCATAAATCGGTCAAGTAAGAGTGAGATCGACATGAATGTAATTCTTCCCTTTTTTCCGCGCATCACCGTATTATTTTACGTTCATCCATTGTATATAGGATAGGTTGTGTACCTTATGATGAATACAAAATTTTGACTTTGACTTTGATCAGGAGTTGGAATGGAAATAGTCGTGGAGGAAGTTAGACCCGACTGCGTCCAATTAAATAATTGTACCTACAGTAAATTTTATTAAGTATAGCGTTTATTATCATGTTAGCCGATCGATCTCAATAAATCGCGAATATGTGACATCACAAGTCTATTAAGGTTGTGGGCATATCCATGGTGCCCACGACGGTGGATCCGCTCTTGAGATCAGCAGTGGTTTTGGTGGTAGATATAGCCTGACTAGCTAGTGGGATGTACTACTATGTACTGTCATATTAAATTGTGTCTAGTGCGGTTCGGAAGTGATTATAAAATTAGTATAAATTAGTTAACGTTACAACATTAATCTAAATTAGCTGTGGTTGTAAAACCGGGTAAGCTTCATTTACGATTTTAATTTTTTTTACACTAAATTGACTGTAGTAATTGATGAAGACGTATTTAAATGCATAATTTTAATTATGTACGTAATAGGTATGTTACGTGACTGGGAGTTACATACAAGAGTGTTTTTTAACGGATTAAAATACGGGTTAGTAGTAGTTAGTACTAAATTAAAATAAGAATAACTTCACTTCTATTCTATGATTGTCAGCCGAAGATGGTTTATATTTCTTCCCAATTAATTATACCTACTATTAATGAGTTTTAAATGTTTTTGTCATATAGACTTACTTCGTATAAAATATACCTATAAATTTTTGTTTACAGGGCCGTCGACGATCACAGTAATGAATGTTCATTGAACTTTCTAGTTTTCTTTTAGGTAGTAGGTTATAGGTAGTTAATTAAAAAACTAACCTACGCTAAGGCTGAGGTCGCATAGACTTTCCTTCAAAGCAGGCAACGCACTGGCAACTATTTTTTATTTTATTTTTATGTGTTATCTACCTACATAAAAAAATTTAAAAAACGGTAAAACACTGTAATTCATAGTAACTTTTAAAAAATATATAATGTGTTCTTTTTTACCTATTATTTTCTTGTTTTCGATTTTGTTTTTATTTCTATGCTTGTTTTTTTTAAATTAATTATCTATAAATGATATTTGAAATAACAAATAGATAATTTAATGTTTATATCACGACACATCGACACATATTAGGCACGACACAGCGGACACAGTAAGTTTAGTAGTCTGTCCGTACCTAGCTTATAGCTGCAAGCTAACATAAACCACGTTACGAATACGGTTATTGTCGCTCGCTTCTACTATTCTACAAATGAATTTTACAATGTTTGACGAGTTAGTAATATGTAATTGACTAACAATGCACTTAGAACTAGTGTCCTCAACCTCAAACCTTGGAAATTTTCCAACATCATAATATATATTATTGCGAAACATCTTAAATAAGATAAATTAACATAATAAAAATATAATCACTGTTTATTGTGTACGAAGTCATGATTCGTGAACGAAAAAGGTGCAGTTTTGGTTTGTACTATTTTTAAATAAGGAAACGGCGCTAAACATAAAAATGGCTTCAAATACTGCTTGCAGCGCAATTGTTATAGAAATGACCGGTATTTTTTAAATTTGTATATAAAAGTAAAATCACCACACCACATTTAGACTACTTTATCGGTAGCGCCGTTACCATACATCGTAAAATTGACAAAAATTTTTTTTTGCCAAAATAAATACCAGCTACAAAACAGTGAATCATCTGTGTAATTTAATTACAATTAATTAATTTAATGGTACGATTAAAATTTATAATTTCAAAACATTTTTCTATGCATATAATATCTCTATGTAATACATTTACAACAAACAACACATAGTAAATAGAGTAATACATTTTAATTGACACTAATAACACCACAGAGCATTTAATAAGTAGAAATGGCTTAGCAGTTATGAGACCGTAATTCATAAAATTCTTAATCATTTAAATATTATGTTCGCAACTGCCGTGCGTCTAGTCTTTTTGTTTGAAAAGCAATATTAAAATACATTATAAAATAAAAAATTATGCATATGCAATAGTTATCGTATTTCTTAAAGACGTATTATGATAAAAGAAAATAGGAAAGCGGTCCATCCGGGCTAGGTACATTGTTACATCCCCAAATAAAGCTATCCAATAAAATGAAATAGATTTTAAGAGTTCAGCAATTTAATATTTATAGTAATAATAAGGATTGTCTTTGCAGACCCAGTATCCAATCACTAGCTTTAGTTCCGAGTACCTCCACCACTAGTACACACTGCGTTTCACAGCGATCAGCGCCATTGTGGCGATTTTATCAAATCATTGTGCCTATAGCCAGTCCAAAGTACTTAGAGTATTATAGAGGTCAGCCTGAACTAGAGTAAAAATTGTTTTATTAAAACAGGTAAATTTAATTTAAAAAGAAAAAATTTTGTTCAAAAATAAATTTAATTAATAGTTATTGTTATTATGTCATTTTTATCTTATTTTTACATTTCCACTTTTCGTTATATTATTTTCGTTACATTGACTAAGTAATTTGTACCTGACGGTCTTATTTTAGTTAACACGAACATATCATGAAAGCTGGGGGCATATTACGAACTCTTAATACCATTATGTTTACGTCATCTACGGCAGCCAGCGGTAGCTACTAGCTAGGGTTATTGCTGCCTGGTGCAGCTTAGGACTTGATGCCCTTTAAAATGGTCAAAATAATTTCAGATTTCATAACACAGTAGAGTAGATAATATAAATTTTTATTGCTTCAAAACTATAATAACTATATATAAGTTATAACATTAGATTTTGGTAATAATGATTGCAAAAATTTAACGGACATCGCGCGCTTTTTGACAAGAATAGAAAATCAATATTTAACATACTTTTATTTTATTTGCCTCTAGATTATATTTTCATTCTCTCATTTTTCTTGTGCATTTCTTAATTCCTTTTGATGCCCGGTGTGACTGCACTGCTCGCACCCCCCCTAGCTGCGTAGCTAGCGCGTAGTGGCGTGACTGACCTTCTAGTAGCAACTATTGCAACATATTTATACAAGCAAGCAGTTAATATTGCTTAATAAACTTCGAATGAACTTGACTTAAGTCAGATCAAAATTGTTACAGCCATTCTCTACTTGATTATCTGTTCTGTGCTCAACTATGATGCTCGAGTATTGCAAACATTGATTACGCCATAAAATAGGTACTTTCGTACTATTTACATGTTTCATACATGGTAATAAGACTGTCCTACACTATAACAATAGTACATAATTGTAATATTTTTTTATTTCCATTGAAATTGAACTGTACTTTTGTACTTTGAAGATTTTAAATAAAGTTACATAATAGGTATTTTATTATTATAGTGAGATTACAATACAGATTAAGTTATAGTGTTGGACTATTAACTTATAATAATATCGATTACAATTCATTGTTAAGTTTAACTACAATAGTAACTACTTTGAGGGCCATCAAAGCTCTCATTGGTCGAAAGCTTAAAGCCTCAATAATAATATATTTATTAAATTTATACTTTTAATATATTTATTAAACACAATTTAAAATACAACAAGTTGGTTAATCGACAATATGGAAATAGTTAAATAAAAGACTTATTTTATCTACTGATTTTTTTTTACCGTTTATAAACGAGCAAATGGGCATGCATACACCTGATAGGATAGAAGTCTTATCTGAGATTATACATGGAGGCGATGCTACTCACGAGGCCTAAGATGATCGCCTCAAATATAGTGTGTCTGGCAGCAACCCTCCCCAACCGAAACACAAGTACTTGCTACAAGTCTTGCTTGAATTAATGAATTCATAAAAAAATATTTGCATGAACATGGGTAAATTTTTATACCTAATTGGAATCGCGATCGTCAAAAATCGAAGCCATATTATCAATCGATTCTTACAATTTTAAATAACATTTTGAATATCTAACTCGTCTATAATATACGATATAATTATAGATAATATTATCGTCAGATTAATCCTAAAGGCCTTATATGGCAGTAAGAATGTAGCTGAAATGTTCTAAGAATTGTGTCTATTTGCATATAGGTAAGTTAAGTAAAACAGCGCCTGCTATTAGTAATTTGCGAAACACTACCACACTAATACGTGTTACCATAGATAAAGTTATGTTATTAATACTTTAGGTTTGTCAAAATAGGCATAAAAATAACGCTTTAAAACATATTATGCATTATGTTACAGCAAAATATTTTTACTTGCTCCGAGCGCATTTCGAGGGCATTCTAATCAAGCGAAACACTTTTTTTTAAAAGACACACATCTACAAACAGTTTAAATTATTTTCACATACATTTGAGTTATAAATTTTGATCACAGAATTGAACTAGAATTGGGTTACAACAAAGCTGACAAGGAAGATTAAATACATGAGGTAGAACGTCAAATTGTAATGGAATACGGATTGAATGGAAAATTTTACATCAGTCGTCTTGTCGGTGATGTGTTTCTACATGTGTATGGAAGATTGAATGTGTAACATTGGTTATTTTTATATAGTGCATTGTGTCCTACATCTAGTTTACTATTTTATTAATATCGTGTAATAATTATATATGCAAAAATGTTTATTTATAAATTTATTACTGTAATTCGTCAAAATGTCGATGTCTATTTTTTTAAAGTCTATGGCACGACTCTTTATAATGTTTGTTCTTTAATACATGTAAGTAGTAATTATTTTATTTAAGAATAACATATTAATCACATTAACAATAAAAAACTAAATAAAAGTTTTCTAAAAATAGAATTAACGTAGGTAAATATATTAAATGAAATGGCATGTTTAAATTACTTAAAGTTTACTTTTAGATATTTTGGTAATAATGAATAACGCTCTAAAAATAATAATTATACAGTTAATACATAACTACTTTGTACACAAATGTACATCATTTAACTTTATGATTGTTGGAATAATTAATATTAAACACTACATTCCGAAGGAGACGCCATTCCGAAGAAAAAAAACTATATAAATTAAAAAAAAAGACAAATGATTAAAACTCACAAAATACGAAAATTTCAGCAATGAAATATTTAAAATTTATGAATTGAGAGGCAAAAAATTCCATAATTAAAATTAAAAGGAAATCCTG
>DWQL01001267.1:0-11847 GCA_018231265.1 Noctuana haematospila | reverse complement strand
TCTGAGAGCGTACACATGTGGAGGTGTTGCTACACACGAGGACTAAGATGGTCGCCTCAAATAGTGGCGAAAGCAATCGTTATTTGAGTATAGTTTGTATGTTTGTACACTTTGTACGAACGAATCTAGTAATCAGCTTCATTGTATAATCTATTTACTTTCATGTTATTGAAAAACTTGTAACCGGTTGGCGTTTGCCTCGTTTAAGTAGCCGTGCTGACGGCGATGTAAACACGAGTCATAAAAATAATATACCAATAAGCTATAATACTTACCGTTTGAGTATCGGTTGGGAAAAGGTATAATTTGCTAGTTTTATAAATTAGAAAACGGAAGATAAGTGCTGATGCAATAAGAAGCGCGCATAGCCCCACTAGTAGGGTGTGGATCGCAAGCGATCACACTAAGCTACCTCGGGCGCGGTCGGAACTCGGATGGCTGCCCACTAGTGGCAAATTTCTGTTGTTTCCGATAGATAACAGTCTCTCGTATCTCCACTAATCCGCATTGGAGCAGTGTGGTGGAGTATGCTCCACGCTCCCGATTGTGGGGAGAGACCCGTGTCCAGCAGTGGGACATGAACAAAATAATGAACGCTAAAGCCGATGAAAGATATTGATTTATTTGAATTTCGTCAAGTGTATGTTTGAATACCTTCTTTAAATATGAACAATAAATTTTTTGATTCGACTTTATTGTAACAGTTTTCTGTAGGTTTTGTTTTATATAAAGTCTGTCTCCATATCAATTTTTCGCTTCTCTGTTTAAGACCAAAGGACCTGTTTTACTTTCCGAGTAATTAGTTTTAGTGGTCCCGGTGACGACATCACGTAAACTATGCACGCCGTAAAAGTTTTACTACTGACGCTTAGTTACACTTGATCAAAGAATGTTTAGTTGTTTCTTTGTGTAATGACGATGGATTTATTGACTTGCCGTTAGTGTTGTTTGTGAACTGAGGTTACGGTTTTCGTTCGGTATACTGGATACAGAATATCGATAAACAAAGAAGTTGTTTTTAATGCATTTTAATATTTTTAATAGTAAGTATAGAAAGAAAAATACTTATTTTGGACATACAACTGCAGACAATTACAAACATTAACTTGAACACAAAAATACAATCTTTACTAATAATAATAATATAAAGCTGAAGAGTTTGTTTGATTGTTTGTTTGTACGCGCTAATCGCAGGAACTACTGGACCGATTTGAAAAAATCTTTTAGTGTAAGATAGTTCATTTATCGAGGAAGGCTATAGGCTGTCATGCGTTACGTTGCAATTCTCAACGCTGGTGAATCGGGTGGGCACAGCCAGTCTATAATAATGTAATCGTACCTATAGAGGTTTTTATATTATAGGCAGTGTCAATGCGGTTGCGGCCGGCGCCGCGGCGCCTGCGATTATCTTGTACACTGGGGCGCCCACGCGAGTAGCGAGTAGTTTAGGTACTAATAAATAACTAACCACTGTACTAAAAGATCTTTGATTCTAGTACATTGTAGTGATTGTGGATCCTTTAACGACTCGCACTAGAGCAGCGCTGTGAGATAAAAGGGGAGTATGCTGTAGGCTTTTCTGGTTGTGGAAAGTGCCTCGTTCCCAGATGTGGGACGTAAAAGGGGTTGTGGTTAGATTGAATTGATTATGATACGTAAGTGTGTGTGTGTTACAAAACTTATATAGAACAAAATCTTCGCGAACTTTTCCTGCCGATAAAAGACATAATGACGACTTTGTAATTTTCAGGCTTGAGGTAAGTAGAAATTTAGTTTTGACTCTCAAAGCCATTTATCAGCCTTATTATGTAGACCTTCAACCAATAGAGAGGAAATTTTAAGTGTAGTAGTGTAGGCTGTGTTGCCAGCGTTTTCCTGTTTATCCGCCACACTATTGCTACTGTGACTATAATAATCTCCGTTTGAGACGTTTGAACTCCAAAATAATACGTCTCATTTGTTTACAAGTATAATAATACTACGTTTGAGATTTAGATCAGTTTACAGTTTACTATTCATAATGTTATGTACGTAAATTTACGGCAAAAAAAAACGACTTCAATAAATAAATAACGCTTCACACTCACAGCCCCATATTAGGATTCCCTATGTCGTGGGTGCCATGGACACATACAAACACAAATACCCAGACCGAGAACAGAAATATAAATTCATCATTTAGGTACATTTCTGCCTCGCCGGGGATCGAACCAGGGACCCTTTGAATGGTGGACTGGCATGGTAACCACTACACCACGCGGGTCGTCAATGGTTTTCTTATGGATGCCATTGTTAAAACTGGACTAAATTAGAATAGGACTACACCGAACATGGATAAATTAGAATAGAACTGGACTAAATTAGAATGGAAACACCAGATTACGAATAAAAAAGAATCATCCAAATCGGTTCAGCCACTGGGGTACTGGGGTAACAAACATAAAAAAGAAAAAAAAAACAATCAAATATAGCCTCCTTTTTTCAAGTCAGTTAAAAAATAATGTGTATTATTTTGGCTCAAGGCTTAAGGCTCTTTAACAAACGAACAAGAGTAGAACACAGAACTGTTACTGGCACACCGAGCTCTCGTTTCGCAAAGCGCTCTCAACGCAGCGGAATGAGAGTGCTCCTCTCTCTGTCTAGCGGCTAATTAATTGATGTCTGCGGCTTTTTCGCGTTATATTTGCACGTTGTACTCCGATAAAATAGCTTGTCCCTTAGACCCTTTAATAAACTTGGTTTCAGTCGAGATACATACGTTTTAAGGTCTTTTTTTTAACGCCGTTCCTAACTAACACCATGTCATCGACCTGGTGTCGATAAATAGTAAAGCAAGACTTTGAGCCTAGGCTAAAGGCTTGCTTTACCTATTTAACTTGCTTTACTTTAACGGCGAATAGCCGCCGTTATGTGATAATTTCCATTTTTACAATGTCGACGAAGTTAACACATTATGTTTGTTGAGTGGGTCACAAAACTGGCACACTGGCACAATCGGGTTTTGAAGCAGCGAAATGAGAGTAGGTACTTCAATTAAAGGGTTCAAACATTTAACAATGAGAAGTCTTTGTCGTATTATATTTATACTGCGAAGCCGATTTAAGCTATTTAATTTAATGAAAAAATAACGTAATAATCCTGGCGTAGCACAGAGCTTTCGAACGACACCGGAATGAGAGTACTCTTCACGCCTGTTCTCGCGTGTAACTAATTATTGCCAGAGATTGTGAACGCACGTCACAAATACAGTGGTATTAATTAATTATACTCACAACGTATTTAATGGATTTTATTCTGTAATTAATTTAACCGTGATTTAATCTTATTATAAAGACGCGGTTGACCGAGTAATGAGTATTTTTGATTTAAAACTATGTAACGGAAACCTGTTCTAATATTCGAAACAATATGGCTATAAAAGTTTTGTAGAAATGTGTACGTAAGGTTAAAATTAGAAATCTAAAAGTCTACATTAAAATAAAAACTTAATTCGATCGACCAAAAAGACGTAGTAATATCAACGAAGTACTACTTGGCATTAAGCCACGATAAGGACTTTCGAGTAAGTTGCTACTTAGCTCCCTCTCTCATGCCTAATAAGTTGTGTCTGCCCTGCGAACCTTGTACCTTCTTGAAAGAAAACAAAACACTGAACAATATTATGAACAAATTGTGCAAGTGTAATAAAAAATATTCTACCAAGAAAAATTGTTGCTAAAAATTCTGCAAAGTATAAAACTTTTATTCTATCAAGGAAAAACGTTAGCTAAAAATTGAACTATAAAAAACTAACCGTGCAGATGTGTATAACTATTTTATTCTACCAAGGCAAGGTAGGTAATCTAAGTAAATAGGTCAAACGTAAATTTTTAAAGGTATTTGGTAGAAGTTGAGAAATTCGCGTTCACCAGAGGACGTGAAGTTCACCGTAAAACGCGATCATAAACGTCGGACGGTCTCCACTTCGCTATAAACATGCCGGCCTCACGTCCCAGTTGTAGCGTAAAATTCTTATAGGTATAGGTACGGTAACTGAAAATACGACAAAATTACCTTCTTTCGTCGTTCTTTTAGGTCTGTGTTAAACATGTACGTAGAAAGAGAGAAAATTTATAGACGAGCAACCTCCAAGGAATGTATTGAGACATTTAGATGGATTCTACTTAAGATCGGATTGATTTCTGAAGAGCATGCCAAAAATTCACTAATACGTTACACGTAACAAGTAAATTTCTTCTCTGTACTTCTTTATTTTACAACATTGCTGCAACTTTACTCTTGGCTTCTTTGGATCTATTTAGTTTCTTGTATTCAGATTTTGAGCAATCTCACCCCTAAAGCACATACATATTATTATACATTTTTAAAACGTCTCACAACTCGTCTCTCAATTTGATCAAAACTCGGATAGCCTTTGTCTTGGCGATAATAGAAAACAAACAATTCCAAACCGCTTGGGTTGCTGCCGGCACGGTTTATTTAAATAGGGTAAATTGTAGAAATGCTGTCTGCATTCGTTTCTTGATAATGTAGTCGGGGTCTGAAATTTTCTACAATTTTAGGAAGGGTTCGATTGAGAATAATATCTGTTTTGTCTGTAAACAAGTTATACTCGTAACTTCACTTTCTAGAGCATATACAATGTTAAATGAGTTGATGTTCGTTGATCCTCACCCACTCGTATACAATGAGCCTCCTCATAAGTTACCACAATAACTATCAATACTCCTCAAAAGTTACCACGGGTTTTTATTTCCTTATCGCTGTCCCTAATGAATCTTTACTGTATTAGATTCCTTTAGTTAATATTCAATTACTATTGTTAAACTTTCAAGACTACTGTTGTCACGCACCTCGTATTGCTCCGTGGGTTACCCAGTGTAGGACATTAATAAAATAACTTCTCTAAGTTCTCTCTCCACAAAGTAATTCTGACGTCATCATCCTTAGCATTCATGACATTGAAATCGTATTAGCGTCTTAGTGATGGGATTAGAAAGAAAACATAGTAAGTTCGTTATGAGCTATTCTTAGACGTTCACGTAAAGCATCGTAATGTTCATCGACCACCGATCCATTACCGTCCATTGTCATGGCCTCTTGCCGTTGTCATGGTTACTATTGTTTGGCGTAGGCGGCGGGGATCCCTACCCAGAATCATAATCTGATAAAAGTTAAGTCTGAGATTATGAGGGTTGCTGTGAAGTAATCTCTTGTTTCTCCTTAGAACATTTTGTTCTGTAGTCAAGTAAATTAAAACTTCTTACTAGGTACATCTTAAGTTGTTAAAGTTCTTGTGTTCTATAATAATGGATACAATTCATACTTTGTTCTTATGTCTTTAAATATAATTGACAAACTTTATTTTGACGCAAGAAAAATTGAGAATAGATTTGTGTTGTTATGTGTTGTGAATGCCCATAGATAAACAGTAATGTTTGTTAAACGCCTTTAGTAAAATCGTATAGCTACTTGTTAATTTATATTCAAACTGTGTCCGTCCATACATGCTTTGTTGTTGCTCAAGAAGCATTATTAAATTTAAATAGAAGTCCAGTAGAATGCTAGACATATTATCTTCATCCTCTGCAATTCATTGTCATTTTATGTGTGTCCTATGACCCCTTCCGTCCATATTTGACGCCAACATCCAAATAACTTCTTTAATTGTTTATTTAAGCAAATTTACTCTATGCCATAGTAAACAACGCTCTCAATTTGCATTGTCGTTATATTTATCTGGTATTTTATTAAACTTGTCCACAAAAGAATATTTTAAAACCTAAAAAATGTTCGTTTGCTATCGGTACTTCTTTCATATTCATTCATGTTCATGTCACTTTGTTTTTGTGGGTGTCCATGGCATCCACGACGTACGAAACACTTGTGTGGGGCTGTGAAAGCGTTATTATTTGTTAAATAGGTATATTATTATGTCATCTATCTACATCTAGTCATAAAAAATTTAATCTATCAATAAGTATTTACATTTCCTTACTCGCCGTGAAACTAAATATATTACCGTGTGACAGCTACATCGCTACAAAATCGTCTGGTTGACCTAAAAGCACTTTCATCACGTCTCCCTGTTCGTCATCGCCGTGACGTCATCAATCATGTGGTGTACATTTAACGGCGACTTAAAACGCTCGTTAACAAATCATTCAACCCTATAGTTCTTTCTAGTTTTGGACCAGAGAGGAACCGGATCTATATCCTGTTCGGGTTTATTTCCCGCTCGTACGGAGCCTGCATTATTCATGATAGGATTGTCTCCACGTGCGCGCCTCTTACGACGTTGTCTTTCTGCTCTCGAATTTGTGAGTGAATACGTGGAGTGTTAAAGCCCAGACGTGATATAATATGTACTTCGCCGATAGAATTTTTTACGCTAGATTTACGCCTGAAGTTCTTCAGGGAACGACGTTAAGTTTACGCTGTACATAAGAAATTCAAAATGATAAAACTTGGTTATCCATTTCATTTATCATGTCTAGAAGACTGGACCAGATCAGATTATTCTCTTTGGTCGCTACATTACCCTACTCACTATTGTGTTCTTTATCCCTTAGCCAACCGGCAACCAATGTTGTCTTAAATCGCATAGAACGCCAAAGTTGCCGCAATAAACTTGCCAAGGGACACTCCCGACATCAAACTGCTAAGATCGAAATAGCGATGCGCTGGATCGCATCGAACAGGAAACTTGGAAGTTGTTCATCGTCTAAGTAGCGTGCTCTGTTCTTTGCTACGAAACAAAGCCAAGCTTTTGTGTACTCTATAATCAGAATATTCTCTATATTCTACTTAATTCGTTAAGCGAGAACTCTGCATGTTTCAATGTAAACCTATGTAAAGTTTTGAGTTTTTGTAAAAAGATTATCTATTGTTTTGTATCTTAGTTAGATATGGTTATGATATATTTTTGGTTGTTTAGTTCAAGTTGTGAGTCATTATATAGTTTCTTTGAGTACGAGATAGAAAGAACTTTAACATGCTATTGGCTCTCTCGATAACAAATTCTTTTAAAATGCCTTTTTTGTACAACACAGCAATATTTCTTTCAATGCGGTCTTATTTTATCATTAATTACTTTATGACCGCTTTAACGACCACTGTTCATGTCTTAAATATACTCGTATAATAAACATCAGAGAACTTTATTATACGGACAAAAACATCAATTTTGTCCATATCCATAACGCAAACAGTATTGCGATTCTCGAAATGTCACAAATTGTTGAAGACAAACCTGTCTCGTTCTCGTTGAATGGCTGAATGTCGAAATTCTCCAATCGTTGTCAAACTGTCAGTCATGCCAGGCGCCTGACTTCACGCCCTTTGGCGTGATTGACGTATGAATTATTGTGGCCTCCAAATTAGTAACTGGCATCTTTTTGTGATCCGTAATTCTTTCTTGGTTAATAATAATAATATCTCTACATCTTTAACTTCTGGATTAATTAGAGATATATCTTTAAGCAAAACTTAAATAATTTAATTTTTATAAATATTTCCTTCGTTTTTTAACGGTAGACTTTTTTAACGGTTTTATTGCTACCGGGGTCAATGTTATTAGTTATATCAATCGCATACATTTTATACCGTATCACTGTGTATATTAGCGTTCAATCAAATTGAAAGGCATCTTGGCTATTCCCTCGTGTATTTTTTTAAACCTCATTTATGAAACTGCTCAATCATATTTAATTGCTATTGTTGTTCAAAACACTGCATCATCTTATTCATCGGCGCATTCATTTCAAACTGTCGAATTCATTATAACTTCTTCATACACGCCAAGTTAAATTCAATGGTCGAATTGCGACATTCGGTCGCCGTGTTGTCAATCGCGCAGGCGCCGCATCTTTGTACGGTGAAGGCTGTGATGGACGTATGAATCGAGCTGTGTGGTCGCCTTGTTTATGAGCATTTGCTTTCGTAGCTGGAGAATAAAGGTCTTCCTTCGCAGAGGTAATATTGACTAAGGACTACTTGTCTTTCATTTTGGTAACAAATTTTTTAAGGGACAAGGACGGAGGTCGTTTCTAATATGTATATTATGTTCGTTGTTTGATTATTCAAAGGCAAAGACAATCAATTTATTTAGATTTTCATTATTATCTACATTTTTATGAACTTAAGCTTTATAAAATATCATTATTACCATCACTCTATTGCTGTTCATAAAGTTGGTTGACCCATTTTTCTTCTCGGAGAGACGAATAGATCAGAGTCAACGTTGTTATTATATTGGCTTACCGAGTAGAGGATTGGTTAAATCTAAAAATGTTTGAAAACCAATATGGCGAACTTTAAAGCATACAGGTTTTCACGCGAAGTTTTCCGCGTGGGGGGAGGATGTGTATCATTATTATTAATTTAATGAAATCCAAGAATTCTAAAATTATACTATTTGGTTTAACATAATATTATGTAATTAAATTAAAGTTTTTATTCTGTGGGTATATATTAATTTATTCGTAAATTCTTATGCGATCCGCTTACAATGAAGCTTACAATGTTTTGAGGCCTCACTGTGATTTGAATGTCTTTATCCTTTCGTACGTGAACAAAGTAAGGTCATAAGCAAATGTTGTCGTTATTCTCGTGTTATAATTGAACTTTTAAAATGCTTATGCACCGTTCTAGCCATTAATTTTATGAATTTAGTGATTTACAAAAGCCAAATCCAAATAAAATCTTCAAGTTGAGAAATTCATTTTAAACGACTGTAGGTACGTACCTCATATATTTGAATTATCTGTTTGTTGTTGACCGGGAGTAAGTAAGACATCTTAAAGGTATGTCGAGCAGACTTATCACCGGTCAACCATCGTTTGGGTGGCCGTTCGAGTCGCTTAACGTCGTGTTTCCCGATCACGTCGCTGAGGACGGCGCGGGAAATACGTTTTACGCGCCGCGCCACCAAGGACGATCACAACAGCTATGCTATGGTTTTTATTTTTACTCTTTGGATAGTAGACGTAGTTTGCGGTATTAACGAGCCTTGCGGCACGATGAGTGAAGTGTGGCTTCGGCAGTTCTTCGACTTAAATCAGTCCCAGCTTTTATCGCTAATTTTCTCTATAAACCAACATCCATACCATAGAATCTGTATTCCATACAGA
This sequence comes from Noctuana haematospila, assembly GCA_018231265.1. Taxonomy (NCBI): domain Eukaryota; kingdom Metazoa; phylum Arthropoda; class Insecta; order Lepidoptera; family Hesperiidae; genus Noctuana; species Noctuana haematospila. Next base: position 2,716 of record DWQL01001267.1, on the reverse strand, counting down.
TTCCAGAGAACCAAATCTACTTTATTTAAGTATTAGGCTCCGAAAAGTTATATGGTCGCTCTTTACCAATAGATTTTATATTGGTTGTCGGTAATTTTATTTTGCCTGACGAGTAATAAATCACTCAGTCTCAGTACTAAGCAATATTTTTCGTACTTGTGCAATTAAAAACTCCCTAACACTCCAAACGAACGCACGCAGAAGGGAAGAAAAAAAGTTAATACTTAGTAAAATGAAAGTTGTTGTTTACGAACGCTATTTGTAAAGTGTTCAAAGCTAGTAAGATCAGACAGGTTACAAATGTAGAGAAAACATGCTACCACTGTGTTATCCGTAGAAGGTCAACGCGTTATTTATCGAGTGAAATACAAATATGTTTTCTATGCGCCTTAGGTTCACATTAGGTCGGGCGTGGGATGTCAGGTCAGCTAACTTGTCAGTATGGCTTAAAACTAGACTTGTATTGTATTTTTCGAAAGAAAATACAATAAAAATGCCTATTTTTACGAGACAATTAATACTATGTTCTAGCCACCAAAGTTTGACTGGTAGTGAATGCCACCAGTCATTAATTCCGCCCATTGTAATGTAATTGCATTACTAAGTTTTTTCAGCTAGTAAGCAGATAACCTATGCTTGCAACGCGTGATTAGTAAAATATTCAATCAGCAAATGCATTTCCATGCACTGGGGTCGCGTTATCTTTAGATTCGCTGGCAGATTGACCTCAATACGTAAATCGATTTCCTGTATACCACCTCCGGTGTTCGCTTTCTTAGTGTTTCAGATATGAGAATAGGCATTGTTAAACTTTAGCCACAAACAACTAAGTAGGTTGGTAGTCCTGCGTGTTTTGACATCGATGCGTCCGCTGTTTTTGTTGGTACTACGAGTATGGCGGGTTGATTTTGTGAACTGGAGCTTATTTATTAACGCCATCTGTTGGTACATGAGTGTACGAAGTCAGTAAATATAAATGTATCTATTTATTGCTTGTAAAGAACAGAATCGGTAACACTAAAAGTGACTATGTCGACAGTAAAAATTGTCATGCTGTCACGTGTGCTCACTAGCAGGTTAAAGCTATACTGAATGGTTAATAAATTGTTATCTAATATACACTTGAGTTTGAGAGCCGAGAGTTTTTTTCCGTTGGCTTTTTTCTTGCGGCCTACCTTAGCTAAAAGGGCGCTTAAATCTGATGAACCATATTGAATTATTTAACTATCATTAAGTGTATGGATACCTTATGTCGAATAATTTTTTTTGACTTTGACTAAGTACCACGAATCTCCGCATACTGAGCTAGTCTCGGGAATATAGTTATCTCAAACGCGAATAGATTCAGATAAATGTGTGTCAAATCTGCACCAACATCAGCAAACCTTTTCATCGATGGCCTCACAGCACACCCTCATGCATTTTTATATTAGGTCACGCACCAATGTCCTAGGTCCGGCCCACGTTTGTGCACAGCCTACGTGGGAACTTTCCGTTCGTCAATGCCAATACTGTGTGTGACGTGAACGATCGTATTTCACGCTTAGCACCAATCGTGAATTGAGAAGATTTATTTCTCTATCACTTCTCTACACAACGGTCTATCCATTTATTATTGTCGGCGTGAATGCAATGATCGCTTGATGCTTGATTTATATATTCGGTGTTTTCATGTTACATGCTAAATTGATGGATGTTTCGATGTTGTTTTGTCGATACTGGTTAAATTTGACCGTGTGGTGTAGTGGTCATCACGCCAGTCCACCATTCGAAAGGTCCCGGGTTCGATCCCCGGCGGGGTAGAAATTTTAATCGATGAATTTAGATTTATTTTCTCGGTTTGGGTGTTTGTGTTTTTGTGTTTGTATGTGTCCATGGCACCCACGACACAGGGAACCCTAGTGTGGGGCTGTGAGTGTGAAGCGTGTTATAGTTATATATATATATAGATATATATATCATTATCCAACTCAAAGGATTTTATTGCAGTTTTCATCAATAGATAGAGTGATTCAAGAGAAAGGTTTATATGTATAATTTACTGATTTTGAGGCGGTATGAAGTTCACCGGGTCAGCAAGTTATATATAACTAGCTGTGCCACGCGGTTTCACCCGTATTAAGAATAGTAACAATGCTTGATAGTCTATACCTAGGCTATGACAGCTACATCCATGAGGAAGGTCCTCATGAATGTAGCTGTCATACAAAAATAATTTTTCAAATCGGTCCAGTAGTTTCTGATATTAGCACGTTCAAACAAACAAACTCTTGAGCTTTATATTATTTATATTAGTATAGATTCCAAATGTTCAAATGCGACATCATTAACTATGGTCTCAATACTCAACATCCCGTCTCCGTGTTTCCAGTGTTACTAAGCGAGACCATCCTGCCGGACGACACGTTGGAGGACAAGACGCTGAAGATCACGGACTTCGGCCTCGCCAGGGAGGTGTACAAGACCACCAGGATGTCGGCGGCGGGGACCTACGCCTGGATGCCGCCCGAGGTCGGACTTCGTTATATATGTATCTGATGCCATTCTTTGAAACTTATAAATGTGTTTCCTTTGACCATAGACTAACTAAAAACAATGGACGGAATGTCATCAAAACACATAATTATGATGCTAACTTAATAAGTCAAGGCACCTTGTATGTACACGTGTACAGTACACTCACACATTCACAGCATGATATTCTCGTTTGCTGTTG
>DWQL01001266.1:0-11850 GCA_018231265.1 Noctuana haematospila | reverse complement strand
AAATATAGTACAGTGTCAGTATAAACTAAACAAAACTTAATATCGCTCAAAAGATTCACTTGGAATATTCTATCGCACAAATGTCACTTCTTGACCGCCTCATTACTACGCTAGTCTCGGGCCCATAACCTCACACTTGGGCGCGGGTTCTTTATACTCTGTTATTATTGTTGGGTCCACTTTCGCTGAGGGTATTCTTATAAAAGTATATACATAATGAGGGTTGGCATATGTTATTTTGTTGGGGCGTCTTGAAGAAAAGCTTTCAGTGTGGTGTAAGTTAGGACAAAATAATGAATATGTAGGAATATAGATATAGTACCGCCAAGTAGGTTCCTATATTATACAGAGATGGAGGATGAAGTATCTATATTACTGCAATCTTTTTTATGTCCACTACTGGGCACGAGTTTCTTGACTCAACCGAGGAAGGATTGGAACATACTCCACAACGCTGCTTAATGCGGATTGTTAAAAGGAAGTTTAAAATGTTTATTTATTGTAATATTCGTAAACGATGTGAACCATCGGTACCGAACCAACCAGTGAGACCCACTGGAGATCCCAGGGTTGTTTCAATACGCTGAGGTAGGTCACCGTGGGGATTTTAGTGAGCTTAGAACCCCCATATAACACTCCAATTATATCCGGGTACCTTCAGAAGGTTACCCATGTTACCGAAAACGGTTTACGCACGCACCCAAAAATGTTACTAAAGTATCACAAAAAATGGCGGCGGATACATTACGTTTTCATATCCAACGAACAATACTCACAATAAGTAAAGTTTTCCTAACTTTTTCTCTATAGGCAAGCGTAATTGGAAATTTTTCCTACTTGTTTTTATATTTTTTGGGTCTTCCATTAGGTACCTTGCGCGCTATATTGCTCACTTTGCGGATAACAGCAAACAATATGGGGTTAGTAGTTGGAGTTACATGTAGTTCAATGTTTGTTCTGTTGGTATTACTGTTCTGTTTAAATATCCTGAGGCCTATAATTATTTGAGAAGCTAACAGATACAAAAGTGGCCAATGTTATGAGGTTGCTTAAGGTTCCGTCAAGGTTACATTAAAATAAATTAGGTACACAATATTTACATAGCGAGCACACCTTAGCACTGAAACTCTCATCTCTCGTTCTTTCTCCTTTCATTTTAATTTAAAACATGGCAACTGTTTATGTATTGTATTATTCTGTTATTTTATTCTAACTGTACCACGCGGTTTCACCCGCGCTAAAAATAGTAACGTCATTCTTGATAGCCTATAACCTTCCTCATGAATGTAGCTATCATAGATAAAAATAATTTTTCAAATCGGTCCAGTAGCTCCTGAGATTAGTGCTTTCAAACAATAAACAAACAAACTCTTCAGCTTTATATTATTAGTAGGTCAGATTTTATTTGCCGGCGAACTTCATTTTATTAACCGACTTCAAAAAAAAAAGGAGGAGGTTCTCAATTCGTCTTAATTTTTTCATTATGTTTGTTACCTCATAACTTTCGACTGGGCAAACGGATTTGAATAATTTTTTTATTTGAAAGCTGATGCTTTCCGGTTTCTTTTTTGTGGTACAATTCTGGCAACGGCATCCATAAGAAAATAATATAAGCGACAATTTTGAAGTCGGTTTTTTTCGTAACGCGAGCTATAAAGAAAGAAGATAAAATTCTGTTTTAAACCCTTTTTAACCCTCATATCTATAAATATCTCATATCATAAATACCCGTGCTCAGTAAGGAACAATGATGGATTCATGACGATAATTATGTTATTAAGAAACAGTTGAGAATTAATCACTCTACCAAGATGACCCATTACCATGTAAGCTTTCGACAATTTCTCAAGAACTCAGCGCCCAACCAGCGGTCAGAAGCAATATCGTGATATTGCCCACTTTGTGGAAAGAACCGCAGGGAAGTATGGGCTTAGCAAATACTTTAGGGTCAGTATTTGTGGAGTTCTTATTAGAACTGGCAGATAAACTAGACTTGTTAACTATTTCATACATTATTACCGTTACAGTAACTTTAACTTAACTGGGTTGAACTGAAGCGATTGCTTTAAGCGATAAAACCGCCTTTTACAAGTATGCTGTGTCTAACTTTTCAACTTCAAAACATGAGGAGGTTCTCAATTCGACTGTCAAACTTTCGCCTGGCGGAACGTATTTTGATAATTCGACTGTATTTTTTTTATGTTTGTTACCTCATAACTTTGGACTGGCCGAACATATTTTGATGATTCTTCTTTTATTTGAAAGCTGGTGCTTCCCGTGTGGTTTCATTTAAAATATTAACTTGGTCAATTTCTGACAATGGCATCCATGAGAAAATCGTATAAGTCTTAAATTTGCAAATTATCTACCTATCTGCTTATGTGCGCTACCATTTTGAAGTCGGTTATAATTATTGTTCTTCCTTTTGTAAGCTTTTTATGCTGCAGGAGTTTTTGCCCGCAACTGGGGAAAGCCTGCAGCCATTGGCGTACCGAGGGGTAACGAGGGAGCGGGATGGAGGGGGGGGGGGTTAATAAAATTTAAACCAGCGATCTTTTTTACAGCTCCACAACCAGTAACATTGCAATCTTTAAGGCAAACAAATCTCGCAGAACATATAAAATGAAAATTCCAATTTACCGCCGTAATACGAATTTATTTTGCGGAAACATACGCAATTTCTTAACGAGCATTTACCCTAATCTCACGTTTTCCTCGTAGGGATAAAAAAAGAGGCTCACTCACAGTAAATACACCAAGAAAAAGGTTTATGTAAGTAGGAAACAAAGTAAGTTATAAATAAAATAACGCCTCATACTCATAGCCCTAAACTATGTAATAATTCATCTTTTTTTTCTAATATGAAGCAGCAGACGAGCATGCAGGCCACCTGGCCACGTGGTCGCTGCCGCCCATTGACATCTACATCCAACCTCAAGCAGGCTCGTGTCGGAGGCTGTTCGCCTCATGTAAGTTTGGCCGGCAACTGTACCTTTCCACCGAAACACAAATGAATTGCTTAATTTGCTTCACGGCTGACATGAGTGCAGCGGTGGTACTTTCCAGGTCGAACCATACAAGTTTTACCACCTACAAAACCTACTTTACACCTACATCTTTATTTTTATCTATCTTTTAGAGCAAATATTTGCAACTAATTAAGTAAAGGAAGCAAGAAAAGTAACTTAAAAAAAGAACAAAATAAATCTTATCTTACTTATAATAAATATGTAGAGAGGTCCATTCTGTACATGAAATATATTTCCAAAATAACTAACAGGGGGTGATTAGGGATCGATACTGATGCAAACCGTTATAGAAACAAAAACCGTATAACCGTTATAGAACCGTTATAGAAACAAAAACTACTCGACGGATTTTAACAAAACTTGGTACAATTATTTTTCATACTCCTGAGCTGGTTTTAGTATATTTTCATCAAATGTTGGGAAAAAAATTTTAACGAATGTGTAACCACAGGGCACAGCTAGTCAGTAATAATATTCAAAATAAAGTTGGCCTTTTCAAACATTACGTCGTCTTATTAGACTCTTTTCCCAAAACGAGATCAGGTTCTGTCCATTAAAACATAACGAGCTTCATTTTAAGGTCGGCTTTTATCTAGATTAAGGTGTAAATTACAAAATCCAATTGCTGTTCTTATCTTGTCATAGTTTGAAGTACGAAGCTATTAATTACTTATTTTGACCTTTTTGAAAAGTAATAATTACAATCACATCTATTTATTACACTACAATTTTGTTATCGACTTATATTGGAACACTTTTCAAAAGTTTGTGTATGTAGAAAGCTAGTTATCAGCGATGTTTTAATACTTAAGCCATTTGATTCATATCTAACATTTCTTTTAAAAGCTGATTTTGTCTTTAGCTAAAATTGTCTTAAGTAAGTTGTCCTTTGTCACTTATGTTTAATGGTGTGAACATGGTAAAGACAAATTTAAATACTCAAGTTGATGATTTATAAAAAAAATAATAAAGCTATAGATTTATCATTAGGTATTTATCCAAATAATAAATAAAAATTAATAAAAAGCCTTTTATTTCTTTCAGAACTGCTAGTTTACAAAGTATCAAAAAAGTTTTGTTAGTATCAAAAAAGAAAAAGTATTTAATTAGTTATAATATTAATAGATACAGCTATATATTGTAAGAAATAATTTTGATTCCCCGTATACTTGTTTGTAAATCTTTATGCGTGATATGAAGACGAAACTGAATTACATTGGTAATTAATGGTGCGAGCATATATTATATGCCTTCAACCCTTTTTATGCTGCTGGGCACGAGTGTCTCCCACAAACGGGGAAGGTCTGGAACATCGTGCTGCTCCAAAGCGGACTTATAAATTATATATATTATATAATAAACAATAATTTACTTCAAGTTGTTTTATGATTATTATACGCGTGGCGCTTGCATCTAAACCTACTTCGTATAGTAATATTTCGTCGCCAAGATAATGAAATCGCTACCGCTCATCCATTGTAGAGTCAAAGACGGTAATCGGCAAATAGTTGCTCTTTATGCAAATCTGTACATCGGCACGACAACTTTGTGTATAGTCTTTTGAGCTCGTGCATCGTATTTTCCTTTCCCTAATGTCTTATAGAAGCAAAAAACGTAATTTACCTTTGGATTTTAACAAAGAACTCAATCCCAGACATGCATATAACGATGCGACTTTTATTTCAACGTTAATAAATCTTCAAGATAAATTGCTAGTTTACTTGCAACAGTTTTGTACCTTATATTCAGTACGCCACACAAAAAAGAGTTATAAAGTGTTTCAACTCAAACAGTTGTTGACATGTAAATTTCTTGTGTCCATAATTAGACAACAGGCTATTATGATATCTTAGAAAGCTCCACCTCCATACAATATATACCTAAACAATAATTTGCGACATCAGTATCAGATTATTTAAGTATCGTTAATATATTTGTGAGCGAGGATCAAAACGCTGTACATAGTAAAATTCACCTCTGCAATGTTTATTTAGCTCAAATTCAATTTTAAATTTAAAAAGACTTTCGTTTTCAATACCGCATTTACCTATATTTTACACTACATTCAGAATGTCATATAAATATACGAGAACCCTGGGCTATAAGGGTCCCCAAGTAGATGAAGCAAAAACTATTTTAAATATTGCCCACAAACTCGATCTAGCTCTTAAGCTGAACCACTGCAAAATACTGTAAAATCTCTTCTTCCACTGTAAAATTTGCGGTGTTCATGATAGCAGTTATCAGACATTATTACCCTTTTCCTGATCAGGTACATGAGAATAACAACTACGGGAAAAGAAAAGAATGGCTATTAGACTTTAAAGTTTTACCTATAGAACTCTACATTGAGCCGATCGATTAAGTGACTGTTCAAATAACGCGGCGGGTATATCATACACCTAAATAAACACAACTGCAGAGAATTTGCAACTGCATTTCGGAGTTTAGTCAATTCTAGGTACATATTAAGTTCCTCTGTTAATTGACTGTAAATACTGTTCGCTTCATATTTTACATGTGTGTCTAATGAGTCTTGACAGCGTCTCCTTTTTAGTACTTAATAAGTTTAGAACGTCGAATTAATGACAAATACGTTTAGTTTCAGTTCTGAATTTATTTTATTTATAAATTTATTATTTTATTTTAAATCCAACTTGTAGTTCCAGATCAGCACGCTTAAACAAACAAACTCTTCAGCTTTATATATTAGGATAGAAATATAAAACACAGATACAGCTTCAATACAAACGTTTGATTTATTAAGCGCTTAATAATTATATAGTTAAGTGTATATTAAATGACTTGATTAAACCCTTAATCAAACTAATACACTGTACTGTACAACCGATAGTTTATAGAACTATTTTACTTAACAAATGCCTTGACACGAAAATCAGCCAGTGAGGCAAGCCAACATTAAACTTGTCCAAGTAGGCAATGAATGAAAAACCTCATTTTAACTCTGCAAGTTAAACTGCAACTTCTCTTCGGGCTTGCTAAAGGCATTGTGTCTTCGAAGTAGTAAGCGCTACATTAACTAGTTTGTGTGACCGTATTTGTTTCACTGACACGCCTTGCTTATTAACGACATTCAAATGAACGTAATCAAGTGTATTGACTGACGGATTGTTGAAATTAAAACCGTGTTTTTAAAGTTTTATATAAATGAAACAGACTGTTCAAGTGTTCAGACTTAATGGAGTTTAATAGAACTCTTGTTTAGTAATAACTAGTGAGTAACAATAAGCACAGTAAAAAAAATTTTGCTTATAGAAGCTGTACCTAACAATTCGAATTTTTATATTTTAACGAAAACTTATTCATGATTGTTTAGATTTAATACTTTCATCTATCTGTGGGCCCAAAACTTCAAGTTCTTGCTGTGTTTAACAAAAATTTTGAAATAGAGTGAAAACGTTTGTACCTACCTAATTTACAATCCTACCACATTTTGAGGCATAACACTGTTAACCATATTGCAAACCCTAATAATATAGCCAATAATGACGCTAACCAATGACTGGACTGGCGGGTCCCCTCCAGCCTCGATGAGCAGCACCTTGTAGTTGCACTCTGCGAGTCGCAACGCTACCACAGTACCAGCTGCCCCTGCTCCGACCACCACCATGTCGAACTCCTGGAAATCTGGAAAAGTTCACCATGAAAACATGAACCTAGAAGTCAATAGTTAAGATAAGGGAGAGCTCAGAAACCCATCCTCGTCATCTTATTCAGCTAGGTCTGTACCCTGCTTCCTTGACGCTATTTAAGCAACAATGGACTGCCAAGATGTCGACATTAAAGACCTTTTATTTTAAGCTCCTTTAGACTGCGGGTAAATCGTTTTAAGGACAATAGAAGGCGAACTTACCTTCGACCTCGGTTGGCATGGGGAACAGGTACGCCGTGAGCGCGAGCGTGGCAATAATCTCGAAAGCGTACTGCACGCCCAGCACTTGGCGCAGTGCCATTACGGCGTCCATGCTGATGTTTAATGAAGCTGTACGCAATAGATTAGAAATAAGTACTTTTTTGTATAAAAAAAGTATGCTGGCCTCCTAATAATACGAGTAAGTATGTGGTCACTGCAAATCATTGACAGATATCGTCACCCAAATAGCAATTACTAAGAACTGTAGGGGCACCGCAGTGCTAGGTAAACTCATTCATTCATAAATATTATTTTATTCTATAGTGAATTTAGCATACATACCTTTGATATCACGATGTCGTGACAGGTTATATCTATAACACGTTATAGATTTGTTTCAATGAAAACACTGATCGTGCAGATATTTAAATAATTATTCATAGTTTTTTAAATATTATGCTCATAATTTATTAGTCTATGATCATAAAACGGATGTGCTTAATCGTAGCGAGTCAAATTAAGTTGTAAATCTTTTCAACATATTGCGTATCAGGCCGCTATCTATTAGGCCTATTTCAATATTATTGATTTTTAATCGCTATTTTATAACTTGCGATAGTTAAATCCACATTAGTTAAGTACTTACCTAGTTAGTATCTTAACAATACCTACTAATACAACAGATTAAGTATTAGAATCTAGAATTTAATTACAACTACGGGTAAAGAATATCCAATGCACACACCGTAAATGAAACGAATACATTGTGCAAGATCATATTAAATTTCGCGGCCCCGTCGAGCAGACTCTGAATTGATAATCATGCTTTGTGTTCATGAATTAGTTTTCTTGTGTTTTGTTATTGAAGTATATCACAAGTAGATGCTATAATGAAATTAATATTAAGTACCTTTCATTAAAAGTAATCCCATACAATGCAGTGAACTAAGGAAATAATAAAAAACTTATACTTTTTATTGGTTACATGTTTTATTACAATATAGGAACATAATAATATTGTTAACCAAAGTTGTCTGAGTAGGTATTAATTTAATTTTCAAAACCACTTTATTGATTTTGATTCAATTTTCACATTAATGTAGACTAGCCATCTGCCGCCTTTTCACCCTCTTAAATGTAAAATTTTCAGAAATCCTGATACACATTATTCATAATTTCTAAACAAGTAACTAAATAGTCTAAATACCAATTTTTATAGATTTATCTTCTAAACTGACAATAATAACGATCAAAACTCATCTTTGTCTTTCGTACTTCATACTAATTCGTACTACCTTCTAATAAAGTGACGTCACGCGAGTAAACAGTATGGCCGCTCGCGTTTTCGCGCGAAACTTCAAAGTCAGCGCCTGCAAGCCCATAGCCCCGCTGGTAGTGTGCACAGCAAGCGATCACACTGTTAAGCAACCACGGACGCAGTCGGTATTTGGATGGGTGATCGCTTCCGTGCTTCGGAGGGCACGTTAGGCTGTCGGTATCGGTTGTTATTGATAGATAATAGTCATCAAACCTAATCGGAAACCCTTTTGACGGTTTGACAACAACACGTTGAACGCGATTAAAGCCGTGATAAAAGGATTTTATCCAGGTAGTGAGTGCAGAGAGCTGCGCGCAGTATGCAGTAAAGGCAACACTTATCAATCACTAGTTGACTTTTTGCCCTGTCTTCGTTGTGAATGATTGTGTGTACAGTGTGTAACTGTGTGCACTGATCACTGTACATGTACACGTACAGTCAATGTACAGTGTGTACACGGCAACTCGGCCACGCGCACACTTTCCTCTTTTCAGCTTAAGTTTTTCAAATTAAACCTGTTTGTTTTCTGAATGTAATTTAAAGATATTCAGCTTTTGTTCCCAACAGGACTTATGTCGACATAGACTTAGTAATTCGAGATTAAATGAAATAAATAAGATTTCTGTGAATAGTATTGTATTCGTATCATTGCACAGGAATATTAGTACTAACCAATTTGATCATGCCGAATTAATATTATTGATGTATATTCACAGACAGAGTCAGGTGGCTTTTTGCCGAGAGTTCGTCGGCATACACGTGTTATACAAGTATGTAGGGGCTCTACTGTTAAGCAAAAACAAAACAACACGCAGCAATCAACTGCGCTTTACACTTTTCATTTAGCTCGCTTTCTGTTCGCGTTCCGCTCCGGCGCTGATTGATTTTGTGTGTATTGTTGGTCGATTGTGGCATATTTCTGGCACCTATGTACATCCCTATTCCTATTTACTAGTTTGCGAGTCAAAGTTCGAAGTTTACGTTCGCCTTTTACGTTTTCATATGAGGATCAAGCAATCGCAGATTGAGGCTTACTAGTGTGTTGCGCTCAGCGTACAATTTAATCACCCCGGATATTTTAAAGGTTAAGTTTTGCGAGTATAAAATTACAAATTTGGTAAATACTATTTATAAAGCACCTAAACGATGTCCGCTGTCGGATTTTTTTGCGCGGCACCAATCGATCGATGGCGACAATTTCACGGGTCATTTGACCTGCTCTCGATATCACACCAATATGCGCCGCACGGGTTTGTCGCATTCGGTTTATTTAGTATTTCGTCTCGACGTAATTGTTTTTTTTGATAATTAATAATTATGTCTAAAGTAACAAATAAAATAATCTTTAACCATATTTTGAATATTTTCTATCAGTCGTTGTCTTGTAGGAATAAGAAAATCAATTAGATATAGTATCTAATTAATACCTAAATGTAAAAACTAATAAAATAAGTATTATTATTATAGTCTTTTAATTATAAGTTGTTAAAAGACTTTCGGGGCATCAAGGGATCTTCGAAAACCTAATAAAGCTAAACCTAACAAACAAGCAGACGTGCCACCTAATGGTTAGTTACAAAAGCTTTGAAGGTTTTGAAGGGAATGCCTTTGCAGGGAGATCGTTCCATAAATTAGATGTAGGTACGCCGCAGGAATTAAGTGCCTTTGCAATTGGAAATAGCATCTATCTTTTTTAAACATATCGCTAGCGTTCCGGTAGTAATTAGTTTAGCGGGATCGTCCCGTTTTAATTTAGTTTTCCAGCAACAACATTATTATTTCAAGGTGAAACTAAAAAGGTCCAAAATGGAACAAACCCGCGCAATCTGTTCAAAACGAGCCCGCAGCGCCTGACGCCGCTAGATGGCAATTTGTCACGGCGACACACTTCGTCCACGGAATTTGGACATTCGTCTTCACGCGCCTGCTGCTTGCTTTGCTCCACTGCACTGCCCAGTTGTGCGTTGAGCTACAAAGAAAAAACAAAAAAAATAAAATTTAATGGCAGTTCTTGTTACACATTATCAGATTTCTTTATATTTTACGTCAAAATACAGAAATCCTACAAAGTTGAAAATAGAGGATTACTTCACGGAATTGAGTAGACAGACAAGTTAACTGACAGGTACCTACTTGTCTCTTTTATCCGTGTTAACTTAGATAAGATTCAAATTTTTATAATTTTTCAGGACATGGAAAAATTATTAAAATCATAAAATATTTGAAACACTACTATACTCTATTTTATAACGCTACTATGATGCTAAAGCAAAAAAAAATACCCGGGTAACAATCCTGCAGGCGAATACGAGATAACGCGACGTTATCCGAGCGGGTGTGACGGGTGTGACGCTTAGCCGGTTAAGCTAGGCTTACATACTTTGAGGAAAGTGGCTGGCTTAGACACAGTGGACAATTGGACGGACAGTAGTAGCAAGCGCATGAACACCAACTATTTACATCAAGTGACGAGTGTCATTTGTTACTTCAAAAGGGAGTAGGTTCTACTTTCGACTGTATGTGTTTTTGCTTTCTTTCATGTATGTTATCTATTTTCTAGCTCTTTTTTAATGTATTTTTAGGTAGGGTATAGACTGTAATCTTTATTAATTTATTTTGGAGGCTGTGTCAAACGTTAGGTGTGCAGACAGCAAAATAGGTCGGTTTTATCATTTTTGCTTAAATATCTTCTTTCGTCAATATTCAGTCGAACTTGAAACACAATTTGCAGGCAAAGTTGTTCTGCTGCTGTAATATTGGTTTAAAACAACTTAAAACCTTATGCTTTTTCCTGGCACCATGACCAATGTAAGCCCGGCCTTAGATAAATACCGCACGTCTAGCTAATTCTGAAACATGCATGTACGCTTTAAAATGTATTTTATACAAGTCCACTTAATGCTGAACTAGTAGTGTTAAAGATAACGAGTAGAGTTCTATTGTAACTTTTGAGCAGGGACTTAGCTGGTATCACATAAAAGTGTGGGAAACACGTATAGATATTTGTATTAATATATATTACCTAGTAATGAATGAATTTCATTTATGTCTTAACATTATAATGTTAGTAAATGAAGTCGGTTCAAAACTGCCTTAAACCTATAATGCTTGTTTGCTACCTTTTTTATGGCCCACTACTGGGGCACGGGTTTCTCCTCATAACCAGAACATTCCTGGAGCATACTGGAGTATGCGGCTCTAATGCGGATTGGTGGAGGTTAGTGGCCAACTGTGTCACTACAGTAGATGTATGTAGGTATGTATGTAATACTGAGGAATAATCACAAGTAGTTTAAGCTGTATGAAGTGTTATTTTTAACGGATTGCACTTGAAGAAAAGAAAACTTGCTAGAAATCATGATATTGATACTGCTTAACTTTTCTTTACCCTATCCCACTAATCCTACTAATATTATAAATGCGAAAGTTTGTATGTTTGTTTGTTTGTTGTATGAAATTTGGCACACACTTAGAGGGTAACTTGGATTAACACATAGGATAGTTTTTATCCCGAAAAAACGTTCCCGTGGGATGCCATGGGATGATTTTTACATATTTTGCATGTTTTTTGACTTTAATGTATTTGTTACTCCTTACTCCCGCAGCCGTATGCAAAAGACATAGGAATC